>CM053028.1:22347640-22542640 GCA_028564925.1 Lithobates sylvaticus | reverse complement strand
ATAAGTCAATCATTCTACCTATAGGAAGCAGTGCCTGAGAAACTTGCAGGCTAAATTACATCCTGCCAACGGAGCGAAACTGCCTTCTGATGCATTGGAGCCGTAGCGGGGTGTCGTGATAGATGTGAAAAGTCGAAACTACCTTAGGTAGAAAAGGAGTTTCGAGCCTCAACACCAGGGGTCTCAAACTGGCGGCCCTCCAGCTGTTGCAAAACTACAAGTCCCATGAGGCATTGCAAGGCTGATAGTTACAGGCATGACTCCCTCAGGCATGATGGGACTTGTAGTTTCGCAACAGCTGGAGGGCCAAAAGTTTGAGACCTCTGCTCAACACCAACTCACCCTTATGAAAGATTACAAAATATACTTTAACCACTTCAATACCCTGCACCGTCATATGTCGCCCACGAGGTGGATCTCATATGACGTCCTCCCCTTCCCGGCCGTCTAGGGGGGGGGGGCGCGCGCTACCCGCGGCGTCGTTTGGGACCCGGTGCACGTGCCCGGCGGCCGCGATGTCCGCCGGGCACCCGCGATTGCCCAGGAACACAGCAGGGCCGTGGGGATCTGTGTGTGTAAACACACAGCTCCACGTCCTGTCAGTGGAGAGGAGACCGATGGTGTGTTCTCAGTACAGAGGAACACTGATCAGTCTCCTCCCCTTGTGAGTCCCCTCCCCCACAGTTAGAATCACTACCATAGGGAACATATTAACCCCTGCTGCGCCCCCTAGTGTTAACCCTTCCCTGCCAGTCACATTTACACAGTAATCAGTGCAATTTTATAGTAACGATCGCTGTGTAAATGTGAATGGTCCCAAGAATGTGTCAAAAGTGTCCACCGCAATGTCGCAGTCACGAAAAAAAAAAAAAAAAATCAAAAAAAAAAAAAAATGCAATAAATCTATCCCCTATTTTGTAGACGCTATAACTTTTGCGCAAACCAATCAATATACGCTTATTGCGATTTTTTTTTTTATACCAAAAATATGTAGAAGAATACATATCGGCCTAAACTGAGTAAAAAATGTTTTTTTTTTTTTAAAAATTGGATACTTATTATAGCAAAAAGTAAAAAATTGTTTTTTTTTCAAAATTGTCGATTTTCTTTTGTTTATAGCACAAAAAATAAAAACCGCAGAAGTGATCAAACACCACCAAAAGAAATCTCTATTTGTGGGAAAAAAAAAAGGACATCAATTTTGTTTGGGTGCAACATCGCACAATTGTTAAAGCGATGCAGTGCTGAATCGCAAAAAGTGCTCTGGTAAGGTAGGGGGTAAAATCCTCCGGGGCTGAAGTGGTTAAAGGAATGGCTCCCACCAACTTTGCAAAAGTAATGGCCACAAAATCAACTGATTAAGAATGGACACAGGAATATATATCTCTATTGGGTTCTATGGTGGTTTTCAAAGTGACAAGAGAACCAGATTTAGATTCCTTAGTCACAGGGAACAAAAAGGGATTGCCAAATGAGAAACTCCGTGACCAAAGGTCTTACAAGAATGGTAACATAGCACATAGTTGAAATCTGACTGACCTTTTCTACTCATCAGTCTTAGGACCCATTTACACTTTACAATTTTCAATTGCGAGAAGAATAGCTGCAACTCCTTTTCCAATGTGGCCCATGAGAGTCAAAAGTTTGGACACCCCCCCCTGCTCTAGACTGTCTCACTCACCTCTGATTTGCTTCGGTGTTCTCCAACAAGCCATCACGTCTTTGCCAATGAATTTGCGGCACAGGGTCAGCAGTGGCCTGGCAGTGCAGAATCGCTGTGTTTTCCCGGTAGACTGTGGTGTTCTCCGGAATGATTCGGAAGCTGATGTAGACTACGGAAGAAAATGGTTAAATAGCACCACCATCCAGAGACACAATTACAGCCTGATCACCAAACTAGACGCAGATATGAGTGGGGAGGGACACCAAAAAATGACCTAACCTATCTAATCATCTCCCAGGCCAACTTCTATTCAGTTTGTAAATCTGCATGCAGAAACCACCATGTCCTTCAGCTTAAACTCTGAAAAGAAAAGGAACTGCGTTTCTGTAGCCATACACACTATTAGATTTTCTGCAGATTTTTGTCTTCAGATTTACCAAAACCATATAATATGAGGTCAAACCTTAAGCGTTTAAAATTGTATGCAAATCAGACAGGCCCTTGCACTACATGGTTTTGGTAAATCTGAAGACAAAAGTCTGCAGAAAATCTAATAGTGTGTAGGACTAGGGAGGAAGGAAAGGGGAGGGATGTTGTGTTCACCTCTCCTGTTAGCTTATTGGGGCAAACGTCAATTCTTCTCCCAACTTCTAGTTGGTCATTCACAAATATTTCTACATTACTGTATATACTCGAGTATAAGCCGAGTTTTTCAGCACTTTTTTTGTGCTGAAAATGCCCCCCTCAACTTATACTCGAGTCAAGCACTTTTCTGCAGCAGAGAATTACATTTTCCGATCCGACTTCAATGCCCCGTATCCCTGGGCCACTTGGTGCTAGGAACCCAAGTGGAACCAACACTACAACATATCTAAAGATGGGGTTCCTAGCACCAAGTGGCCCCGAGATACAGGGCCCCAAAGTCGGTTCGGAAAATGTCATTCTCTGCTGCAGAAAAGTGCTTGACATTTTCCGAACCGACTTTGGGGCCCCGTATCCCGGGGCCACTTGGTAATAGGAACCCCATCTTTGGATATGTTGTAGTGCTAGTTCCACTGAGTTTGCACACCAACTTTGTTCCTAGCACCAAGTGGCCCCAAGATACGGGGCCCCAAAGTCGGTCAACTGTGTCCATTTGCAGCAATGTTATTTCAGGATCCTTTTGGTCCAGAGACCCGCAATTTTGGCTGCAGCTAGGGGGCATCTAGGAACCCTTAACTACCAAGTTTGAAGTTTGGGGGACCTAGGGCTGCAAATGGGCACAGTGAGGCTGCAAATGGGCATTGTTGACCCTCTTTTCCACTTACAGTAGCTGCACATTTCTCACCCTAGGCTTATACTCGAGTCAATACGTTTTCCCATTTTTTTTGTGGTAAAATTAGGTGCCTCGGCTTATATTCGGGTCGGCCTATACGGAAATATGCACAAGCAAGGAGATAGAGATATATATATATATATATATATATATATATATATATATATATATATATATATATATATATATACACACACACACACACACACACACACACACACACACACACACACACACACACACACACACACACACACACACATATATATATATATATATATATATATATATATATATATATATATATATATATATATATCTATATATCTCTATATCTCTATATAAGGCAACAACTGTATTAGACACTTGCGTTTCGTTTACAGGCGTTTTTCATTTTTGGCTATTTTGAAAAAAAAAATCAAATTAAAAAAATATATATATATATTTTTTTTAAAACACTCCTAAAAGGCAAATGTGACAAATGTGACATTTTAAACGTGGGTTACTATCTGTGAAGTTAAATCGTTCAGGAGAGGTTGTAAAAACGTCCCGTGTGCATGAAGCCTAATACTGCTTCTGGGAAGCGAGCCACAATACTGAACGTCTGGTTAAAAGAAGCGTCCTCTATCTAGACAGTCTCCACCAACATGTCTGCCGCAAGAAAAGCTTTTATTGACATGACTGCCAAGAAAAAAAATAAAATAAAAAAAAGGCCTATAATCTACTTAATTATATAGAAGTCGTTTTTGTCCTAAAGAAGCTTACAAGTGATCAGTACAGTTACACCCAGACAAGCACCACGTCCACCTTTGGATGGAAGCTGGCTAACCTGCAGGGCAGGAGTTCTAACTGCTTCACTACTTTGTGGTGTAAAGAACAATAATAATAATACTACTACTACTACATATGATTATTGTAGGAAACGACCCACTTGACCTCCGGAAGATTTACCCCCCCCCCTTTCATGACCAGGCAATTTTTTGCTATACACTTCAACTGGTCATGCTAGTGCAACACTGTACCCAAATAAAATGTATTTTTTTCCCCACAAATAGAGCTCTCTTTTGGTGGTATTTGATCACCTCTGCGGTTTTTATTTTTTGTGCTATAAACAAAATAGCACATTTTATATTCTTTTTTTTTTTTTTACTTATTTTATACACGCACACACACAGATAGGGGGGGTGTGCGTCTGTGTATATGTGTGTGTATATATATATATATATATACACACACACACACACACACATATACATATACACACACACACACATAGTGTGTGTGATAGATAGAGATATACATACACACATACAAAATATATATATTATAGTTTCCTACATTTACATATTACATGCGCAAACCAATCAATCAATATACACTCATTGGGTTTTCTTTTACCAAAAATATGTAGCAGAATACATATTGGCCTACACTTTTTATTGGATGTTTTATAGCGGAAAGTAAAAAAATATATACATATACAGTGTATATGTGTGTGTGTGTGTGTGTGTGTATATATGTATATATATATATATTTTAATACTAGTAATGGTGGCCATCAGTGACTGATGATGGGATTGCAGCAGACAGACAATCTGACACTGTAGGAAACCAGTGACACTAATGCAGTGATGAGTGCTAAAAATATGCACTGTCACTGTACCAATAGCCCTGGCTGGGAAGGGGTTAAACATCTAGGGTGATCAAAGGGTTAAATGTGTGCCTAACCAGTGTTTGTGTATACAGTGTGCTGCTTTCACTAGGGGATGTTATGGATTTTATTCCTCGCTTTGCAGGGAAACAAAATCCAGCATATCCCCGCTGACAGGACGGAGCTGTGCATTGTTTACACCCATTGGCCGGCAACCGCTGATCGGCTTCTGCATGTATAATATATATATATATATATATATATATATATATAATATATATATATATATATATTAATTACACACACACACACACACACACATTATTATTTTATTTTTTTTTTTTTTTTATAGGAAAAACAGAATCTGATTTATTATGATCCCATTCATGACAAAATGACACCGTCATCAACCAAAGTAGTCTCCCTTCCAAAAACGAGCACTTACCTGCCACAGAGAGGTGAATTGTGGTTTTTATCTCCCCCTGCTGGCTGTTAGAAGCAATACAGGAGTAATTTCCAGCATCAGTACGGGTGACACGGTGAAAGCGCAGAAGACCGGCCTCAGAACCCACGTGAGGGGGTAAGCTACTCCCATCTGCCAGGAGAGAATCAGACTTGTGTCAGTGACCACCGAGAAAAACAAAAAAGGCAAAAATCATTCTGTCTGCCAGCAAAGTTGTGACTGACGTGGAGCTGCCCTCACCCGCTTTCACCCAGTGGATTGTAGGTTTCTCGCGCCCCGTTGCAGAACATTGGACGGTCCCCTCTTTATCCAGCTCCAAGCACTGAGATTGAGGGGGAGGGGTGAACTTCAGGTTCTCTGCAATAAAAGCAACAATTCCAAATCAGGTCCATAGACCTCCAACAATCCAGCCTTGCTATATAATATAAACAGGAGAGACAAACCAATGGTTTTAGAGTCCAGTGTAAACCGACCACCACATTCCGCAGGTTTTAAAGATCGCCCTTCATCAGGGATAAATTTAATGCGGAGATGAAAATAGTAGAAAGGTTTTTTTTTTTTTCTTCCAGTAACAATATGCTGAATTTTGCTGCAGAAGTGCAAATTTACACTTGAACCTAGTCCACCATTTACATCCCAATACACAGTTTGACCCCTGATGACAGACATTACGACCCCGGGATTTCAGATTTTCTATGATAAAAATAAGGTTTTTTTGTGATCACCCTAAAATCTTTCTTCAATTTCCCTGAGGGACACAGGAATTCAGAAACAGTCAGGTTATACTGCTGTCGGCAGGAGGTTGGAACACTGGCAGAAAGGTCATAAGTCAACCCCTGTAAAAAAAACATTTTCCTGACCAGCCTGCCTGTTTCATGAGCAAGCAGTCCATAGGACTAATAAAAAAAACTGAAAAAATAAATAAATAAATAAATAAATAAAACAGAGGGGCAGGACCTGTGCCCTTCAGATTTCACAGTAGGTAAAAATAATTTTCTCCTATTTTCCATTGAGGGACACAGGAATTCAGAAAGAGTCTGGCCAAATGCAGTCCAATTGAAGGGTGGGCAACAGCCACTGATGAGCCAAAGAATACTGGCAACTGTCCACTAGTTTTAGCGGCGCTTTACCACCGTTTTAGCAGCGCTTTTCGGACACTAGCGGGGCGCTTTTAACACCCACTAGCGGCCAAAGAAAGGGTTAAAAGCGCCCGTGTTTCCGGCGCTTACAAAGTGCTTTGCAGGCGCTTCGGCAGCGCTGCCCATTCATTTCAATGGGCAGGGCGTTTTGGGAGCGGTGTGTACAGCGAAAAATCACTGGTGTGAAGCTCTTGTTTCTTATAACTCCTGGATCTTTCTTGAGGAGCTGCCTAACCAGGATTGTTTGGGCTCCAGAACATGAGCTCCACTCTTTGATGCCAACACTGGATCCAGAGCTCCCTTCCTAGAACATACCCAAGACTGCTGGCACACTCACCTTGTACAATGACTCGCGCATAGGCTTCGATGCTGCCAGCCGGCGTGCCGCTCACACACTTGTACACGGTTCCATCATACACTTCCACATTCAGGATTTTTAGCGTTCCATTCTCAAAGATATGGAATCGGGAATCCTGTGGAGGAGGGGGGGAGGTAAGTACAGGGCAGAGAGAATCAGACTGATGCCCAATCCCAGATCAACACTCACTGACCGAAGAAAGGGCGATTGCATTGCGATACCAGGTGACGCTCGGCTCTGGGGACGCAGTACTGTGGCAGTGTAGGAATCCAGGTTTCCCTTCATCCATTCCCGTGTCCTGTGGCTTCTGAACCCACACAGGAAATGCTGCAAAGACATCAGGAAACCATTAAGTCAAGTTTCCAATAGGAGTAGAGGTAGGTGCCGGGGGGCAAGGGACTGTGTGGTGGGCGCTGCCGGGGGGGGGGGGGGGGGGGGGAGGGGGGTGGGGGGGCGGGGGGGGGGCAAGGGACTGTGTGGTGGGCGCTGCCGGGGGGGGGGGGGGGGGGGTTGGGAGGACGACTGTGTGGGCGATGCCGGGGGGGGGGGGGGGCGGAAGGGGGTTGGGGGGACGACGAGGGGGGGGGGGGGGTGGGGGGGGGGGGGGGGTGTGGGCGATGCCGAGGGGGGGGGGGCGCGAGGGACTGTGTGGGCGATGCCGGGGGGGGGGGGGGCGCGAGGGACTGTGTGGGCGCTGCGGGGGGGGGGGGGGGGGGGGGCGCGACCGGGGGGGGGGGGGGGGCGGGGGGACTGTGTGGGCGCTGCGGGGGGGGGGGGGGGGGGGGGGGTGGCAGGGGGGGGGGGGGCGAGGGACTGTGTGGGGCTGCCGGGGGGGGGGGGGGCGAGGGGACTGTGTGGGGGGGGGGGGGGGGGGGGGGGGGGGAGGACTGTGTGGGGCCGGGGGGGGGGGGGGGGGGGCTGGGGGGGGGAGGACTGTGTGGGTGTGCGGGGGGGGGGGGGGGGGGGGGGCGAGGGACTGTGTGGGCGCGGGGGGGGGGGGGGCGGGGCGTGGGCGCTGGGGGGGGGGGGGGGGGGTGGGCGTGTGGGCGCGGGGGGGGGGGGGGCGAGGGACTGTGTGGGCGCTGCCGGGGGGGGGGGGGGGGCCGAGGGACTGTGTGGGCGCTGCGGGGGGGGGGGGGGGAGGGGCTGGGCGCGGGGGTGGGGGGGGGGCGAGGGACTGTGTGGGCGCTGCCGGGGGGGGGGCGAGGGACTGTGTGGGCGCTGCCGGGGGGGGGGGCGAGGGACTGTGTGGGCGCTGCCGGGGGGGCGGGGCGGAGGGCGCTGCGGGGGGGGGCGAGGGATGTTGGGGCTGCCGGGGGGGGGGGGCGAGGGACTGTGTGGGCGCTGCCGGGGGGGCGAGGGACTGTGTGGGCGCTGCCGGGGGGGCGAGGGACTGTGTGGGCGCTGCCGGGGGGGCGAGGGACTGTGTGGGCGCTGCCGGGGGGGGGCGAGGGACTGTGTGGGCGCTGCCGGGGGGGGCGAGGGACTGTGTGGGCGCTGCCGGGGGGCAGGTGCAAGGCGAGGAACTGTGTTGGAGCTGCTGGGAGACTGGTGCAGAACGATGTTGGTGTTGCCTAGAAATGGTTGAACCAGATTCTACTTACTCGCCACAGTGATTTCCAGATCCTGTTGTTTCTCGCCCGCCTTGTTTGCAGCGTGGCATGTGTACACACCAGCATCGTCCTCCATTATGGGGCTGAAAACCAATTCCTGCCTAATCTGGTACACCCGCCCCTCTTCCGGAATACGTTGCCCACTCCTCGTCCACCACATAGTAGGCGTGGGCAGTCCGTCTGGCTGCCTGCAGATGACGTGATGCATTGTGCCTGCAGTGAGAATACGGGGAGTCAAGGGGCCCAAATCGTCGATTTCTGCAGGAAGAAAGCAGGGTCATTACACTCCTTGTTTAAATGACTGGAGAGAAGATTACAGCGTCTCATCTTTGGAATTCATCTTACTGGCCAGGCTAAGCTTTGCTTGCAGAGTGAGCCGCTTGCCCCGTTGTCCTGTCCCCACACAGCGATAGGTGCCGGTGTTACGCACACCAACAGAACTGATCAGAAGGGAGCCATTCTGGAAGACGGTGATCCTACAGGATGAAGAGGGACACAAGGGATGCTGGTTACACACACCATGCAGGAAGAGGGGGCAGCACCACTTCAATTCTAAAAACCTCCTTCTAGAGAGTTGCCTTTGTGAAGGGACGGGTTCTGTAAGTAAAATATACCTTCTGTGAAGCCCTAAACACTTGCTGGTTCAAAGAACTATCCCCAGCTTATACTGTGATAGGAAAAGACAGGGACTCTTCATTAGAGCATCAGCCCCAGGAAAGACTAAAAATGATAAAGGGTGACAAATTGACTTACTGTCACTGTCCCAGGAGAATGGACACTATGGTATATGAAGAAGCCTGTGGCTCAGGCATTAGCAGCATGGGTTTACTGTTTCCTCCCCGTTTGGCCCCTCCCAGCCCAGAGGTCCAGCTCCCCAACCCGCTTGGCCTCTTCCAGCCCGTGAGCGCCAGCTCCCTCTCCCCGTTGGGCCTCTTCCAGCCCGTGAGCGCCAGCTCCCCCTCCCCGTTGGGCCCCTCCCAGCCCGTGAGCGCCAGCTCCCCCTCCCCGTTGGGCCCCTCCCAGCCCGTGAGCGCCAGCTCCCCCTCCCCGTTGGGCCCCTCCCAGCCCGTGAGCGCCAGCTCCCCCTCCCCGTTGGGCCCCTCCCAGCCCGTGAGCGCCAGCTCCCCCTCCCCGTTGGGCCCCTCCCAGCCCGTGAGCGCCCGCTCCCCCTCCCCGTTGGGCCCCTCCCAGCCCGTGAGCGCCCGCTCCCCGTTGGGCCCCTCCCAGCCCGTGAGCTCCCCCTCCCCGTTGGGCCCCTCCCAGCCCGTGAGCTCCCCCTCCCCGTTGGGCCCCTCCCAGCCCGTGAGCTCCCCCTCCCCGTTGGGCCCCTCCCAGCCCGTGAGCTCCCCCTCCCCGTTGGGCCCCTCCCAGCCCGTGAGCTCCCCCTCCCCGTTGGGCCCCTCCCAGCCCGTGAGCTCCCCCTCCCCGTTGGGCCCCTCCCAGCCCGTGAGCTCCCCCTCCCCGTTTGGCCCCTCCCAGCCCGTGAGCTCCCCCTCCCCGTTTGGCCCCTCCCAGCCCGTGAGCTCCCCCTCCCCGTTTGGCCCCTCCCAGCCCGTGAGCTCCCCCTCCCCGTTTGGCCCCTCCCAGCTCGTGAGCTCTCAAACCTGTTTGGCCCTCTAGTCGGTAGGCCCCTCCCAATTTGCGAGCTCTCAATCCTGTTTGGACCCTCCCAGTTCGTGGGCCCCAGATCCTGTTTGGCCCCTCCCATTTAAGAAGCTCCTGATTTGCCACACCAGTTTAGGAGGCTTCTCCTAGGTGCTGGTTCTGCAACCAGTGAAAAACATTTCAGGTCCGAAGAGGGACAAAGCTGGATTACATCATGGAGAGTTTCCAGATTTCATCCGCCAGAGACTTTGCCCTTCATTATCTTTCCACTCCTGAGAATTTTTCAAATTTGTAATTTTCTAAAAAAAAAAATAATAAAAAAAAAAAAAAAAAAAAAAAAAAATAATAAAAAAAAAAAAAAAAAAAAAAAAAAAGGTCCAAATGCCGTTTTAGGAAGGCAACATGCGGAGGCTTCAGGGAAAGCAAATTATGATTACTAGTGAAGAATGCCCGGCCTGTCACTCCCCCGTAGGAGAGGTATGAAGAGAGTTCTTATGTGAACTAATGGGGTTCTGACTGTTGACAGAAAAGGAAAGTTGTTTCCCCATTGTCCACTGGAAGATTAAGCTGGACGCATTGGGAAAAAGCCCTGGCTAAGAGAGAGCTCCTTCCCTGGACTTCATTCGGCCGTTGGCTGCAAGGGGGTTGCTTGCCTAGAGGGCGGATTATAAGAGAATGGGGAGGGGAGTAATATTTACCACTTAAGCCCCAGACCAATTTGCAGCTAAAAGGACCAGACCCCTTTTTTTGCGATTCGGCACTGCGTCGCTTTAACTGACAATTGCGCGGTCGTGCGACGTGGCTCCGAAACAAAATTGGCGTCTTTTTTTACCACAAATAGAGCTTTCTTTTGGTGGTATTTGATCACCTTCGCGGTTTTTTAATTTTTTGCGCTATAAACAAAAGAAGAGCAACAATTTTGAAAAAAATGCAATATTTTTTACTTTTTGCTCTAATAAATATCCCCAAAAAAATATATAAAAAAAGTTTTTTTTCCTCAGTTTATGCCGATACGCATTCTTCTACATATTTTTGGTAAAAAAATAAAAAAATAATGCAATAAGCATTTATTGATTGGTTTGCGCAAAAGTTATAGCGTCTACAAAATAGGGGATAGTTTTATGGGATTTTTATAAATTTTTTTTTTTTACTAGTAATGGCGGGCGATCAGCGATTTTTATTGTGATTGCAAAATTATGGCGTACACATCGGACATTTTTTACACATTTTTGGGACCATTGGCATTAATACAGCGATCACTGTGATTAAAAATGCATTGATTACTGTAAAATTTTCACTGGCAGTGAAGGGGTGAAGTGTGACCTATGTTTTTTTTTTTTTTACTGTAGGGGGGGCGTGGCGTGTGACATCACTGATCGTCTTTCCCCGATGACAGGGAACAGAAGATCAGTGAGTCTCACTAGGAAGCACGGGGAGAGGTTTGTTTACACTTACCTCTCCCCGGTCTTAGGCCCCTTTCAGACGAGGCGGACTCCGCTTGCATGGAGTCCTCCGGCTCAGCGGGAGATCTGTCCGTTGATCTCCGCTGAGACGGCGGATGACAAGTCCCTCTCCGCTCACTGAGCGGGGAGGGGCTTGCGAGCGCCGCTGGTCTCTATGGAGAGATCGGATGAAAACGGACAGTGTGTCCGTTTTCATCCGATCTCCCCCGATCCGATCGCGACGGATCTGGACGTGGGGCCATCCGTCTGCTTTTGGCGGATCGGATGTCAGCGGACATGTCTCCGCTGACATCCGACGCTCCATAGAGTAACATGGAGCGCCCGTTCAGATCCGCAGTCAAAACTGACAGGCCCGTCCGTGTGAAAGGGGCCTTAAGCTCTGTGACCCGATCGCGGGACACCGGCGGCGATCGGGTCCGCGGGTCCCACGGTCACAGAGCTCAGGACCGTGTCGCAAGTGCGCCGCGCGACCCACGGCTGGGCTCTTAAAGGGCAACGTACCTGTACGTGCTTGTGCCCAGCCGTGCCATCCTACCGAAGTACATCGGTGTGAGGTGGTCCTTAAGTGGTTAAGCACATGAAAACTTCCTACCGAACGCTTCATTGTTACACAACTAATGATGAGCCCCCCAAAGCCGTGTACAATTCTCCACTGGAGGAGGATGATTAGCATTGTATATTGGGACACAGCCATAAAGCTGGTGAGATCTTTCCCTTTGATCTTTCTCTACTATTGTCCCAACCCCCCACCACAATGCAAGCAGCCTATCCCCCCTCACCGGGTCTTGTTCACCAGACTGCTGTTGTCTTTGAAGAACCACTCAAGTACAGGAGGCGGCACCGCAGTGAATTTACAGTGGAAAATGGCATCTTCATTCTTATTGACAATCTGATCCTCGGGGGCGATCTCAGCCTGAGGAGAACTTTCATCTGAAAAAAGAAGAAAAATCAGGAGTATCAGTATACAGACGGAGTATGAAACACTGACACGGCCTCTATAGTAGATCAGACACAGCAATAAAATAATGGATTTAATTATGGGTCTCCAACAGACTCCATGCCCACCAGCCATCTAATAAAATTAGACATCTATCTCCCCCACATATACACTCACCGGCCACTTTATTAGGTACACCTGGAAACACAAACTGCTAATCAGCCAATTACATAACAGCAACTCAATGCATTTAGGCATCTAGACGTGGTGAAGACACTTGCTGAATTTCAAACCGAGCATCAGAATGGGGAAGAAAGGGGATTTCAGTGACTCTGAACGTGGCATGGGTGTTGGTTCCAGACAGGCTGCTCTGAGTATTTCAAAAACTGCTGATCTACTGGGATTTTCACACACAACCATCTCTCGGGTTTACAGAGAATGGTGGGAAAAAGGAAAATCCAGTGAGCGGCAGTTGTTGGAGGAAAATGCCTTGTTGATGTCAGAGAATGGGCAGACTGGTTTGAGATAATAGAAAGGTAACAGTGACTCAAATAACCATTTGTTACACCCAAGGTATGCAGAACACCATCTCTGAACGCACAACACATCGAACTTTGAAGCAGATGGGCTACAGCAGCAGAAGACTACACCGGGTGCCACTTCTGTCAGCTAAGAACAGGAAACTGAGGCTACAATTGGCACAGGATCACCAAAACTGGACAATCGAATATTGGAAAAACGTTGCCTGGTCTGATGAGTCTCGATTTCAGCTGCGACATTCAGATGGTGGGGTCAGAATTTGGTGTAAACAACATGAAAGCCATGGATTCATCCTGCCTTGTATCACCGGTTCAGGCTGGTGGTGGTGGTGTAATGGTGTGGGGGGTATTTTCTTGGCACACTTTGGGCCCCTTAGTACCAATTGAGTAGGGGTGCAACGGATCAAAAAAACTCACGGATCGGATCGATCCTCGGATCAGAGTCACGGATCGGATCATTTTTCGGATCAGCAAATAATAATTGAATTTGCAAAAACCTGTGAAAATTCCACCACCATATAGTCCCCACTGTAATATCCACATCCTCTCCCCCACTGTAATATTGGCAGGGTATCGCAGAGTATTGTGCTGGGTATCGCAGAGTATTGTGCTGGGTATCGCAGAGTATTGTGCTGGGTATCGCAGAGTATTGTGCTGGGTATCGCAGAGTATTGTGCTGGGTATCGCAGAGTATTGTGCTGGGTATCGCAGAGTAATGTGCTGGGTATCGCAGAGTAATGTGCTGGGTATCGCAGAGTAATGTGCTGGGTATCGCAGAGTAATGTGCTGGGTATCGCAGAGTAATGTGCTGGGTATCGCAGAGTAATGTGCTGGGTATCGCAGAGTAATGTGCTGGGTATCGCAGAGTAATGTGCTGGGTAATGCAGAGTAATGTGCTGGGAAATGCAGAGTATTATGCTGGGTAATGCAGAGTATTATGCTGGGTAATGCAGAGTATATTGGCTGGGTAATGCAGGGTATGTTTACAAGTGATCGCTCCGTCATTTGACGGAGCGATCACATTGTAAACAGTGGCCGGGTGTACCAAGATGGCCGTCGCTCCGGAGCTAGGCCGAAGCCGCGGCCTTTCCTAAGGCCGCCGGGTGTACCAAGATGGCCGCCGCCGCTCCGGGGCTAGGCCAAAGCCGCGGCCTTTCCTAAGGCCGAGGCCGCGGAGTGTGCCGATCCGAACGGGGTGACCCGTTCGGATCAGCGACGATCCGTTGCACCCCTACAATTGAGCATCACCACCTCGGCCTACCTGAGTATTGTTGCTGACCATGTCCATCCCTTTATGACTACAGTGTCCCCATCTTCTGATGGCTCCTTCCAGCAGGATAATCCACCATGTCACAAAGCTCCAATCATCTCACCACTGGACAATGAGGTCCCTGTACTCCAATGGCCTCCACACTCACCAGATCTCAATCCAATAGAGACACTCACCAGATCTCAACCAATAGAGCTCCACACTCACCAGATCTGAATCCAATAGAGCACCTTTGGGATGTGGTGGAAGATTTGCATCATTGATGTGCAGCCGACAAATCTGCAGCAACTGTGTGATGCCATCATGTCACTATGGAGGAAAACCTCTGAGGAATGTTTCCAACACCTTGTTGAGTCTATGCCACGAACACTTAAGGCAGTTCTGAAGGCAAAAGGGGGTCCAAACCGGTGCACCTAATAAAGTGGCCAGTGAGCGTACACAATAAAGCATAACAATTCTTACTGACTGGTGACACCCCCACCACATACCTTCTTATTACCACATCACCCCCTCTGCCAGATCCCTTCACCCTGTACCTTCCATATCTACCCAATAATCCTATCCAAACATCCCCCCCCCGGATCCCAGAAATGTTCATTTGTAACATATTATCCCCAGCAAAGTGAAGACTTCTATCAAGTCAGCGATCACTTGGGAACCTGAAGAATGGGATTGGAGGATTGAAGCCGTCAGTCTAAATAGCTTATTTTAAAATTAGATTGGAATATTTTCTAGCCCTGGCGGTGCCACCAACTGGACCTTATCTTATCAACTGACACCCAATTGGTTGTTATGGGCACACACAGACACTATATACACATCAGAGGTGTACAACTATCCCGTGTTACATCTGGGAGGGCAATGGGGTACATATAGTAAAAGAAAAACGGAAATATAAAAAAACTTAAACTTAAGTAAATCTCATAATTTCAGTCCTGGGTGGATATAGCACACAAATGACAAGGTCTCACCGATGATATTCAATGTGAAGTTACGGTTGCTGCAGACGGCTCCGGCCGCATTGTTCGCACAGCAGTAATACTCTCCGCTGTCATCGGGCCCCGCGCTGTGTATGGTCAGAGTGCGCTCTTTGTTATTAATGGAATAGGACTGCCCATTGTCTGTCAGTGACGTCACGTCTCGGTACCACTGACACAGCGGACTGTAGAGAAAACACATTAAATCAGACAAAATAGAAAGTCAGGCTGGGGCCAGTTCCTTCTATGGAGGGCCCATCGCATCCAGCTAGAAGCAATCAATGCCAGGGACCATTCAATCCACTGAGGGCCACCCTCACCCACATAGAGCCAATGCCCAGACCCATTTCCTCCACTGAGGGTCACTCTCACCCAGCTAGAACCAATGCCCAAACCCCTTCCCACCACTGAGGACCAACCTCACCCAGCTACAACCAAATGCCCAGACCCATTCCCTCCTCTAAGGGCCACCCTCACCCAGCTAGAACCAATGCCCTGACCCATTCCCTCCACTAAAGGCCACCCTCACCCAGCTAGAACCAAATGTCCAGACCCATTCCCTCCACTGAGTGCCAACCTCACCCAGCTAGAACCAATGCCCCGACCCATTCCCTCCACTAAAGGCCACCCTCACCCAGCTAGAACCAATGTCCAGACCCATTCCCTCCACTGAGGACCAACCTCACCCAGCTAGAACCAATGCCCAGACCCATTCCCTCCACTGAGGACCAACCTCACCCAGCTATAACCAATGCCCCGACCCATTCCCTCCACTGAGGGCCACCCCCTTACCCAGCTAAAACCAAATGCCCAGGCCCATTTCCTCTATTGAGGGCCAACCTCACACAGCTAGAACCAATCCCCAGATATTCCCTCCACTGAGGGCCACCCTCACCCAGCTAGAACCAATGCCCCGATTCATTCCATCCACTCAGGGCCAACCGCGCCCAGCTAGAATCAATGCCCAGATCCATTCCCTCCATTGAGGGTTAACCTCACACAGCAAAAAAAGTGTCACATATAGAGATTATTAAAGCGGAACTAAAAAGGCAAAAATACTTTACCTATGCTCCAACAGTCTGGCGCTTGCAAGGTCTCTCTCCCTGGCTTCTTCCGGGTGCTGGTCGTCGGCTGAGTTTATTGACCGAAGGCAGGATGACCTCACTCCCATGCAAACGCAGGAGCCTTTCATCACAGCACTGTGCTGGAAACGTAAACAGAGCTGGGCATGTGCAGCTCCATGTACATTCTAAAGAGGACTGCAAAGACGCAGGTAAGTTTACTTTATTGCAGAAGAGATAGTGCATACCACTTCTGCAATAAAGATTCTGCCGATTTGAAAAAAAATTTTGCCTTTAGTTCCACTTTAACTGGGCATATCTGTGATAGTAAATGGGGAGATGGGAGTCATTCAGGACCAAAAGTATCAGCAATGGGGGAGCCACATTCACACAACCCATTTCCAAGAGGCGCCTTTCTTACCGCGGGTGCCCATCAATGTGACAGCGCAGGGTGACCGGTGACAGGTTCTGGATTTCAGCAATGCTGCTTGGGTTCTGTAAGGACACAGCTCCGCTATCAATCCCTACAAAAAAAAATAAAAATGTGGTGTTTAATGGATGCTTAGTCCCCTTTCCCCACAGAATGGCGGTCATTAACGCATTCTTGTTACTTGTGACCACACAAAGGGGCTGTACAGGGCCCCCCAAAGGCCATCGCTCTGGTACTCACATTTAATATTGAAAGAAGCATTGATGCTGTGCGCTTCCTCTCCTGTACTCGGATTTCTGGCCACACATTGGAAGCTCCCGCCATCCAGCTTCCTGTCCACAGTTGTGATTGTCAGACTGCCGCCCTCATGGTATCGCCGCTCTGTGTCTATTAAGGGGGCCCCGTTGTGTAACCATTCAAACTGTACCCCCGAGGGGTCCTCCACCTCGCAGCGCAGGAAGGCGCTCCTTCCATGTAAAGCATCCTGAGATGATGGCTGCTTGCTGAATACAATTGCGGCTCTTGCACTGGTGGCTGAAGAGGGAAACCAAATAAAGTCATTAGTCACAGCAACATATGGGTCCATCACACAACTTATATGTCCCAATAAATCCAAGACAACACTGATCTGATGGTGTCTGACAAAGTCCCCCCACCAATAGAATACATAAACTTCAAGTTATCCCTCAATGTCAGGCAGGTGGCAAAAAGAGACAGACCCCAGGCAGGCCTAAAGGGGGTGCAAAGGAGAGACGCCAGGTAAGCGGGAGGGAGGCAGGCAGAGGATAGAAGCTAGGCAGGAGGGATAGCAAGGACAAGACCCCAAGCCGGCAGAGCAGAGACACTAAACAGGCAAGAGGGGTAGGTAGGTGCAGAGGAAAAAATTCCAGGCAAGCAGGAATGGGGCGGAGAAGAGACCCCGGGCTGGTAGCAGAAAAAAAGATGCTGGGAAAGCAAGAGGGGGCAGAGGAGAGATGCCAGAGAGGCTCAAGGGGGGGGGGGGGGGGGCAGAGGAGAGACACAGGCTGGGAGGCGGGACAGAGGAGAGACCCGGGCAGAAAATGCTGGGCAGGTGGAAAGGCAGAGAAAAGATTCTCTTTTCTCTGGGTAGGCAGGAGTTGGGCAGAACAGAGACACTTTGTAGGCAAGAGTGGGGCAGAGCAGAGACTGAGCAGGCAGGGAGGGTCCAGAGGAGAAACGGCAGGTAAGTGGGAGGGGGGCAGAGTAGAGACCCAGGGCAGGCTGAAGAAAGATGCTGGGTAAGCAAGCAGAGGCACAGAGGAGAGATGCCAGAGATGCGGGGCAGAGGAGACACCAGGCTGTAAAGGGGGCAGAGGAGAGATGCTAAGCAGGTGGGAGGGTGGCAAAGGACAGATGCCAGGCAAATGGGACTGGGGCAAAAGAACAAGGCTGGGCAGGCAGAGCAGAGACACTTGGTAGGCAAGAGTGGGGCAGAGACTAAGCAGGTAGGGAGGGTCCAGAGGAGAAACGGCAGGTAAGTGGGAGGGGGGGGGGCAGAGGAGAGACCCAGGGCAGGCTGAAGAAAGATGCTGGGTAAGCAAGCAGAGGCACAAAGGAGAGATGCCAGAGAGGCGGGGGGGGGGGGGGCAGAGGAGACACCAGGCAGTAAAGGGGGCAGAGGAGAGATGCTAAGCAGGTGGGAGGGTGGCAAAGGACAGATGCCAGGCAAATAGGACCAGGGCAAAAGAACAAGGCTGGGCAGGCAGGAGGTGGGCAGAGCAGAGACACTTGGTAGGCAAGAGTGGGGCAGAGCAGAGACTGGAGCAGGCAGGGAGGGTGCAGAGGAGAAACGGCAGGTAAGTGGGAGGGGGGCAGAGGAGAGACCCAGAGCAGGCTGAAGAAAGATGCTGGGTAAGCAAGCAGAGGCACAGAGGAGAGATGCCAGAGAGGCGGGAGGGGGGGCAGAGGAGAGACGCTAAGCAGGTGGAAGGGTGGCAAAAAACAGATGCCAGGCAAATGGGACTGGGGCAAAAGAACAACGCTGGAGGTGGGCAGAGCAGAGACACTTGGTAGGCAAGAGTGGGGCAGAGACTGAGCAGGCAGGGAGGGTGCAGAGGAGAAAATGCCAGGTAAGTGGGAGGGGGGTAGAGGAGAGACCCAGGGCAGGTTAAAGAAGAAAGATGCTGGGCAGGTGAGATATACGTTAGGCAGTTGGGAAGGCAAAGAAAAGACACAGGCAGGGGGAGAAGGGGGCAGACGAGAGACCCCAGGCAGAAGCAGGGGGAAAATACCGGGCAGGTGGGAAGGCAGAGAAAAGACCCCTGTGTAGTCAGGTGGTGGTAAGAGCAGAGATGCTGGCCGGCCAGGAGAGGAGCAGAGAGCAGGCAGGAGGTTGTAGAGAGATGCCAGGCAGGCAAGAGGGCAGCAGAAGAAAGAGGTCGGGTATGTGGGAGGGGGCAAAGGAGAGACCCCGGGCAAGTAGCAGAAGTATGATGCTGGGCAGGTGGGAAGGCAGAAAAAGACTTCAGGCAGGCTGGAGGGGGGTAGAACAGATATGTTGGGCTGGTGAAAGGGAAGCAGAGACCCCCCCCCCCCCCGGGGCAGGCAGGCAAGAGGAGAGCATAGTAGGGACAACAGGCATAGGCGTTTTTATATTCCCTTTGGTATAAAATCGGTCTGCTGATAAATATGACATACAGGCTACTTTCGCACTGCAGCGCCCGGCCGTTAGCGCTAAAGCGCCGCTCATTTTTGCGGTGCTTTAGCTGCGCTTTTAACCCCCAAACAAGGGGTTAAAAGTGCGTGTGTCGCGGCGCTTCCGAATCGCTTTTCAGGCAATGTGGAAGGGGTGTTTTGGGAGTGCTGTGTACAAAAAGAAAATCTGTAGAGCAATAAGAAGCTACAATGGGTGGGAGGAGGGAGATTGGGACTCTTGGGAAAGCTACTATGAAGAAAAGGTATAAGTGGAGAGGGAGGGAGGTTACAGACAGGTTCTCGGAGCCCAGGAATGTGACAGGAGGGGGGGAGGAAGGGAAGGCACTTACACAGGAGACACCTCTCCCCACCTAAGACACAAAACTTTTCTGCGGGTCTGGTATGCGACAGTTGTCACCGGTCCCTGTAATTATCCCCCCCCTTTATCCTGCCGACAGGAAGAAGCCTCCGACTATCATCACTGCTGGAGTCTGATCTTCTCTATATAAACAATGACTGACACATGAACCCGCAGAGCTGACACTCTACCCTTGAAAGAAAAAAAATAAATCCCTGGCTGCAATGTACATAAATCCTTTGTTCTCGGAACTGCCAGTCAGCGTCTTCCGTGCCACACACAGGAGATCAGAGAAGGGTGGAATGTGTGCGGAATGCTTGTGGTTTCCTCTCAGGTCGGCGTTCTGAAATTTTACCCAAATAGGAAAGAGACTCCCTTCTCCACCTGAGGCGTTCTACCGGGCCTGGAACCCACAAACAACGCCAGTCTGTGTAACCGTACACCAGGACTGTGCAGCTCCTTACCCCTCCATAAGTTGCCATATGCCAGGATTGTACAGCTAGGCACCCCCCCAGAATTCTCCATTAACCAAAACAGTACAGCTAGTTACCCCTTCACAAGTCACCATACACAAGGTTGGTTACTAGTTACTCCTTCACCATATGTCCAAGTCACCATACACAAGGTTGGTTACTAGTTACTCCTTTACTAGTTACTCCTTCACCATATGCCCATCAAGTCACCATACACCAGTATGCTACAGCCCGTTAGGCCTCCAACAGAGGTCTCCATATACCAGGATGGTACAGCTAGTTATCCCTCCACAAGTCACCATACACCAGGTTGGTTACTAGTTACTCCTTCACCATATGTCCATCAAGTCACCATATACCAGGTTGGTTACTAGTTACTCCTTCACCATATGTCCAAGTCCCCATACACAAGGTTGGTTACTAGTTACTCCTTTACTAGTTACTCCTTCACCATATGCCCATCAAGTCACCATACACCAGTATGCTACAGCCCGTTAGGCCTTCAACAGAGGTCTCCATATACCAGGACGGTACAGCTAGTTATCCCTTCACAAGTAACCATACACTAGATTGGTTGTTACTAGTTACTCTTTCACAAGAACGGTACAGATAGTTACACCTCTAGAAGTCACCATAAACCAGGATGATACAGCTAGTTACCCTTCCCCCATTCACCATATGAGGATGGTACAGCTAGTTACCCTTCCCCCATTCACCATATGAGGATGGTACAGCTAGTTACCCTTCGACAAGTCACCATACAACAGTCAGTTACACTTCTATAGGTCTCCATAAACCAGGATGTATAGCTAGTTATCCCTGCAGATGTCGCCATACACCAGAAAAATACATCTAGTTATCCTTTCACAGGTCACTATGAGAAAAGTACTGCTAGTTATCCTTCCACAGGTCACCATATGAGGCCGGTACAACTAGCTACCCTTCCACAGGTCACCATATGAGGCCGGTACAGCTAGTTACCCTTCCACGGGCCACCATATGAGGCCGGTACAACTAGCTACCCTTCCACAGGTCACCATATGAGGCCGGTACAGCTAGTTACCCTTCCACGGGCCACCATATGAGGCCGGTACAACTAGCTACCCTTCCACGGGCCACTATATGAGACCGGTACAACTAGCTACCCTTCCACAGGTCACCATATGGAGGACGGTACAGCTAGTTACCCTTCCACAAGTCACCATATGAGGCCGGTACAGCTAGCTACCCTTCCACAGGTCACCATACAAGGCCGGTACAGCTAGTTACCCTTCCACAAGTCACCATATGAGGCCGGTACAGCTAGTTACCCTTCCACGGGCCACCATATGAGGCCGGTACAACTAGCTACCCTTCCACAGGTCACCATATGAGGCCGGTACAACTAGCTACCCTTCCACAGGCCACCATATGAGGCCGGTACAGCTAGTTACCCTTCCACAGGTCACCATATGAGGCCGGTACAGCTAGTTACCCAAGTCACCATACAACCACTTACACAGGTCTCCATAAACCAGGACATACAGCTAATTACCCCTCCACAAGACACCATAACTATGAATCCAGTTACCCCTCCACAAGTCACCATACATCAACATGGTACAGCCACCCCCCCCAAAAAAGGGTGTCCATAAACCAGGACAGTACAGATAGTTACCCCTCCAGAAAATACCCATACACAAGGCTAATGCATCCAAGTACACCTCCCCCTCCAGAAATCATCATACTCCAGAAAGGTATGGCCATTTATCCCTCCAGAAGTCACCCCTTCCCCGTTTCTATCCATATATAGTTCAGCCGTGTATTCAGTTGCTCAACTGAAATTTCACTTTAAAACAGAGTTGTAAAAAAAAAAAAAAAAAAAAAAAAAAAGGTGTAGTATGGTTAACAAGAGCACCGGCATGTGCTGACAGCTACTACACCGAAATATCAACAGAACGGATACCACCGCCATACACAAATCTTTACCAGCAGCCCCAACAAATATTTAACAGGCAGCATATGCTGTAATGACAGGAGGGTGATCAGTCCTTATACAGGGCCTTGAAAAAGTATTCATACCCTTGAACTTTTCCACATTTTCTCATGTTACAACCAAAAACGTAAATGTATTTTATTGGGATTTTATGTGATAGACCAACACAAAGTGGCACATAATTGTGAAGTGGAAAGAAAATGATAAATGCTTTTCAATTGTTTTTACAAATAAATTAGTGAAAAAAGTGTGGGGGGTACATTTGTATGGCGCCCCCCGGAGTCAACACTTTGTAGAACCTCCTTTCACTGCAGTTACAGCTGCAAGTATTTTTGGGGATGTCTCTACCAGCTTTGCACATCTAGAGAGGGACATTTCTGCCCATTCTTCTTTGCAAAATATCTTAAGCTTTGTCAGATTGGATGGAGAGCGTCTGTGAACAGCAATTTAAGTCTTTCCACAGATTCTCAGTGTGATTTAGGTCTGGACTGTGACTGGGCCATTCTAAACGCCCGTACACACGATCGGACTTTTTGACAACCAACATGCAAATTAGCTGTTTTGGACCAACATCCGACCGCGTGTACGCTCCATTGGACCAACTTTTTCCAGGTTTCATCAGACTTTTGTTGGCTGTGCGAACGGACCAACTTTCTGCCAACAAAAGTCCGATGGACCAAAGTCCGACCGTGTGTACACAAAACCAACGGACTTTTGTACAAACCAATGCAGAACCAATGCAAAAGATCAGACAACAATACAGAAGTTGACCAAAGGTGGCGGTAAAGAGCAGAAAAAACAAGTGATTTGGTGAAAGTTGGCTGAAAAAGTCCTGCCGTGTGTATGCAATACCAACTTGGGGCCAACGCCCTTTGGACAAAAATCCACGGGAAAGTTGGTCCACGGTCCGATCTGTGTATGAGGCTTAACACATGAATATGCTTTGATCTAAACCATTCCATTGTAGCACTGGCTGTATGTTTTGGGTCGTTGTCCTGCTGGAAAGTGGACCTCCGCCGCAGTCTCAGATCTTGCAGACTCTTATGCCGCGTACACTCGGTCGGAATTCTCGTCGGAAAAAGCTCTGATGGTTTTCCCGTCGGAATTGACGGAATTTCGCTCAAACTGTCTTGCCTACACACGGTCACACCAAATTCCGACGGTCAATAACACCGCGCCTTAAAGAACGTTCGACTGCACTATAAAAAAGGGAAGTTTAATGCTTCTGAGCATGCGTCGAATGGTTTCCGAGCATGCGTCGGAATTGCTACACACAATCGGAAAATCCGATAGAAAGGTTTTCCCTCGGAAAAATTAAGAACAGGTTCTCAATCCAAAGTCCGTCGGAAATTCCGACAGAAAAAGACCGATGGGCATACACACGGTCGGAAAATCCGATGAAAAGCTCCCATCGGACTGTTTCCATCGGAAATTCCGACTGTGTGTACGCCGCATTACAGGTTTTCTTCTAAGATTGTCCTGTATTTGTCTCCATCCATCTTCCCATAAACTCTGAGCAGCCTTCCCTGTCCCTGCTGAAGAAAAGCATCCCCACAACATGATGCTGCCACCACCATGTTTCACGGTGGGGATGGTGAGTTCAGGGTGATGTGCAGGGTTAGATTTCCTGCACACAAAGCGTTTTGCTTTCAGGCCAAAAAGTTCAATTTTGGTCTCATCTGACCAGATCACCTTCTTCCACATGTTTGCTGTGTCCCCCACATGGCTTCTCAAAAACTGCAAATGGGACATCTCATGGCTTTCTTTCAACAATGGTTTTCTTCTTGCCACTCTTCCATAAAGGTCAGATTTGTGGAGAACACGACTAATAGTTGTCCTGTGGACAGATTCTCCCACCTGAGCTGTGGATCTCTGCAGCTCCTCCAGAGTTACCATGGACCTCTTGGCTCTTCTCTGATGAACGCTCTCCTTGCCCGGCCGGTCAGTTTAGGTGGACGGCCATGTCTTGGTAGGTTTGCAGTTGTGCCCATACTCTTTCCATTTTTGGATGATGGATTGAACAGAGCTCCGTGAGATGTTCAAAGCTTGGGATAATTCTTTATAACCTAACCCTGCTTTATACTTCTCCCTGACCTGTCTGGTGTGATCCTTCATGATGCCGTTTGTTCACCAAGGTTCTCTAACAAACCTCTGAGGGCTTCACAGAACAGCTGCATTTATACTGAGATTAAATTACACACAGGTGGACTCTATTTACTAATTAGGTGACTTCTGAAGGCAATTGGTCCCACTAGATTTTAGTTGGGGGTATCAGAGTAATGGGGGCTGAATACAAATGCACCCCCCCCCACACACTTTTCACATATTTGTAAAAAAAAAATGGAAGACCATTTATCATTTTCCTTCCAATTATGGGCCACTTTGTGTTGGCCTATCACATAAAATCCCAATAAAATACATTTACCTTTTTGGTTGCAACATGACAAGATGTGGAGAATTTCAAGGGGTATGAATACTTTTTCAAGGCACTGTATGTGAATACATATTCTAGGTCCAGTGTTAAATGTGATTAGTCCTTACACATTTATACATATCACAGGACTGAAGGGTGCTCGGTCCTTATACATATCACAGGACTGAAGGGTGCTCGGTCCTTATACATATCACAGGACTGAAGGGTGCTCGGTCCTTATACATATCACAGGACTGAAGGGTGCTCGGTCCTTATACATATCACAGGACTGAAGGGTGCTCGGTCCTTATACATATCACAGGACTGAAGGGTGCTCGGTCCTTATACATATCACAGGACTGAAGGGTGCTCGGTCCTTATACATATCACAGGACTGGTCCAGATGATGATCCGTCCTTACACATATATACATATCACAGGACCAGTCCGGAGTGTGATCAGTCCTTATATATGAATACATATCACAGGACCAGTCCGGATTGTGATCAGTCCTTATATATGAATACATATCACAGGACCAGACAGGACAGGGATCCATCTTTATACATATTATAAGACCAGAGGACACTCATACATGTGTACACACACATTACACTGTCTACTATATGTAAACAAACATACAATCATCCCTTCTACTATATGTACACACATACATAGTATAGAGGATTGGTGTATACATTACAGTGAAGGGGGCTGTATAACATATATAGAGGACTGATGTATACATTACAGAGGAGGGGGCTGTATAACGTATATAGAGGACTGGTCTATACAGTACAGAGGGGACTGTAAAACGTATATATATATATATACACACACACACACACACACACACACACACACATACATTACAGAGGAGGGGGCTGTATAATGTATATATAGAGGACTGGTGTATACATTACAGAGGAGGGGGCTGTATAATGTATATATAGAGGACTGGTGTATACAGTACAGAGGAGGGGGCTGTATAATGTATATATAGGGGACTGGTGTATACAGTAGAGGGGGCTGTATATAGAGGACTGGTGTATACATTACAGAGAAGGGGGCTGAATAATGTACATATGAGGACTGGTGTATAACATATATAGGGGACTGGTGTATACAGTAAAGGGGGCGTATACAGGGGGACTATACACAGTATGTAGCAGGGCCTTTATACCGTATAGAGCCTGTATACAGCATGGGACTATAGTATAGGAGGGGTACCATAAACAGTATAGAGAACTAGTGTATTCAATACAGAAGAGGGGGCCATATACAATACAAAGCAGGGCGTTATACACAGTACAGAGAAGGGAGTGATTGTATATAGTACAGGGGGGGGGCCACCATACAGTACAGGGGGGGGGGCACCATACAGTACAGGGGGGGGCACCATACAGTACAGGGGGGGCACCATACAGTACAGGGGGGGCACCATACAGTACAGGGGGGGGGGGGGGGGGGGGGCACCATACAGTACAGGGGGGGGGCACCATACAGTACAGGGGGGGGCACCATACAGTACAGGGGGGGGCACCATACAGTACAGGGGGGGGCACCATACAGTACGGGGGGGGCACATATTTTCTGTAGGGTTTGCAATAGGATGTCTAAGAAGATAATAGAGGTGATTTGGGGGGGCACATATTGCACACAATTCATACCCCCCCCGTATAACACCGCACATTATATACACCCCATAGCAGGCTCTCCCCTCCCCCCCATACATTCTATAGAACACTCCCCGGACTGACCGGCGCTCAGGCACACGATGGCGGACAATATGGCGGCCGCCGGTCCTCCTCGGTGGTTCCGCTCCGTTCGCCTCATCTTCTCACATCTACCCCCACCGACCCGCTCTCCCCTCCCCCTCTTCCCGGCATGCACTGCGACCTCCGTCGTGCACCGCCCCCTCCCAGCCTGCACCGCGACCTCCGTCATTACGTCACGTCCTCCTCCGCCATGCTGGGTGAGGGCGGTCTCTACTGTTCTGCCCACTTCCGGAGCGGAGACCCCGCCCCCCGGTGATGTGTCAGTGGAAGGTCTCCATAGTGATGAGATGTGACTGACATCAGACTGTATGGGAGGCAGTCAGCTCATTTCATTCCCAATACAGAGACGGACTCAGCTCCCCCTCATGGAGGGAAATCATCACTGATACTCCTCTCTAACACCAACACCACCACCACCTCCACTACACTCTCCGCATACAGCGCCCCCTGTGTCCCCCGCATACAGTGCCTCCTCCAAGTACTGCACCTCCTCCGCGTACCGCGCCTTCTCTGTCCTCCGCGTACAGTGCACCGCGTCCTCCGCGTACAGCGCCTCCTCTGTCCTCTGCGTACAGTGCACCGTGTCCTCTGCGTACATCGCCGACTCCGTCCTCTACGTACAGTTCACATGTCCTCTGTGTAAAGCGCATCCTCCGCGTACAGTGCACCGTGTCCTCCGCGTACAGCGCTGACTCCGTCCTCTGCGTACAGCGCACCGCGTCCTCCGCGTACAGTGCACCGTGTCCTCTGCGTACAGCGCACCGCGTCCTCCGCGTACAGCGCACCGTGTCCTCTGCGTACAGCGCCTCCTCCGCGTACAGTGCACCGTGTCCTTTGCGTATAGTGCCTCCTCAGTCCTCCGCGTACAGCGCCGACTCCGTCCTCTACGTACAGTTCACGTGTCCTCTGTGTAAAGCGCATCCTCCGCGTACAGTGCACCGTGTCCTCTGCGTACAGCGCCGACTCCGTCCTCTACGTACAGTTCACGTGTCCTCTGTGTAAAGCGCCTCCTCCGCGTACAGTGCACCGTGTCCTCTGCGTACAGTGCCGACTCCATCCTCTGCGTACAGTGCACCGTGTCCTCTGCGTACAGCGCCTCCTCCCCGTACAGTGCACCGTGTCCTCCGCGTACAGTGCCTCCTCAGTCCTCTGCGTACAGTGCACTGTGTCCTCTGCGTACAGCGCCTCCTCCGCGTACAGTGCACCGTGTCCTCCGCGTACAGTGCCTCCTCAGTCCTCTGCGTACAGTGCACCGTGTCCTCCGCGTACAGCGCCGACGCCGTCCTCTGCGTACAGTGCACCGCGTCCTCTGCGTACAGCGCCGACTCCGTCCTCTACGTACAGTTCACATGTCCTCTGTGTAAAGCGCATCCTCCGCGTACAGTGCACCGTGTCCTCCGCGTACAGCGCCGACTCCATCCTCTGCGTACAGCGCACCGCGTCCTCCGCGTACAGTGCACCGTGTCCTCTGCGTACAGCGCCTCCTCCGCGTACAGTGCACCGTGTCCTTTGCGTACAGTGCCTCCTCAGTCCTCCGCGTACAGCGCCGACTCCGTCCTCTACGTACAGTGCACCGTGTCCTCTGCGTACAGCGCAGACTCCATCCTCCGTGTACAGTGCACCGTGTCCTCTGCGTACAGCGCCTCCTCCGTGTACAATGCACCGTGTCCTCCGCGTACAGTGCACCGTGTCCTCTGCGTACAGCGCCTCCTCCGTGTACAGTGCACCGTGTCCTCCGCGTACAGTGCACCGTGTCCTCTGCGTACATCGCCTCCTCCGTGTACAGTGCACCGTGTCCTCCGCGTATAGCGCCTCCTCAGTCCTCTGCATACATCGCCTTCTCCGTCCTCTGCGTACAGTGCACCGTGTCCTCCGCATACAGTGCACGTGTCCTCCACGTACAGTGCACCGCGCCCTTCGCGTACATCGCCTCCTCCATCCTCTGCGTACAGTGCACCGTGTCCTCCGCGTACAGCGCCTCCTCTGTCCTCTGCGTACAGTGCACCGTGTCCTCTGCGTACAGCGCCGACGCCGTCCTCTGCGTACAGTGCCGACGCCGTCCTCTGCGTACAGTGCCGACGCCGTCCTCTACGTACAGTGCACCGTGTCCTCTGCGTACAGTGCCTCCTCCGCGTACAGTGCACCGCGTCCTCCGCGTACAGCGCCTCCTCCATCCTCTGCGTACAGAACCCCGTGTCCTCCGCATACAGCGCCTTTTTCATCCTCCACGTACAGCACCTCCTCCGTGTACAGTGCACCGTGTTCTCTGCGTACTGCGCCTCCTCTGTCCTCCGTGTACAGCGCCTTTTCCATCCTCTGCCACCTCCACTGCACCTCCAGCGTACTGCGCCTCCTCCGTCCTCCACGTACATCGCCCCCTGTGTCCTCCGCATACAGTGCCTCCTCCATCCCCTGCTTACAGCGCCTCCTCCGTCCTTCGCTTACAGCGCCTCCTCCGTCCTCCGCGTACATCGCCCCCTGTGTCCTCCGCATACAGTGCCTCCTCCATCCCCTGCTTACAGCGCCTCCTCCGTCCTTCGCTTACAGCGCTTCCTCCGTCCTCCACGTACATCGCCCCCTGTGTCCTCCGCATACAGTGCCTCCTCCATCCCCTGCTTACAGCGCCTCCTCCGTCCTTCGCTTACAGCGCCTCCTCCGTCCTCCGCGTACAGTGCACCGTGTCCTCCACGTACAGCACCTCCTCCGTCCTCCGCGTACAGTGCACCGTGTGTCCTCCGCATACATCGCCTCCTCCATCCTCCGAGTACAGTGCACCGCGTCCTCCACGTACAGTGCACCGTGTGTCCTCCGCATACAGTGCCTCCTCCATCCTCTACGTACAGCGCCTCCTCCGTCCTCCGCATACAGTGCACCGTGTCCTTTGCGTACAGCGCCTCCTCCATCCTCCGCGTACTGCTCCTCCTCCGTCCTCCGCGTACATCACCCCCTGTGTCCTCCGCATACAGCGCCTCCTCCATCCTCCGCATACAGCACCTCCTCCATCCGTGTACAGTGCACCGTGTCCTCTGCGTACTGCGCCTCCACTGTCCTCCGTGTACAGCGCCTTTTCCATCCTCTGCCACCTCCACTGCACCACCAGCGTACTGCGCCCCCTCCGTGTACATCGCCCCCTGTGTCCTCCACATACAGCGCCTCCTCCATCCTCTGCGTACAGCACCCCCTGTGTCCTCCGCTTACAGCGCCTCCTCCATCCTCCGGGTACTGCGCCTACTCCGTGTACAGCACCTCCTCTGTCCTCTGCGTACAGCGCCTCCTCTGTCCTCCGCGTAAAGTGCACCGCGTCCTCCACGTTCTGTGCCTCCTCCATCCTCTGTGTACAGTGCACTGCGTCCTCCGCATACTGCGCCTCCTCCATGTACTGCGCCTCCTCCATACACTGTGTACTGTGCCTCCTCCTTCCTCCGCGTACTGCGCCTCCTCCATCATACGTGTACTGCACCTCCTCCGTCCTCCGCTACACACTCAGCGTACTGCGCCTTTCCCATCCTCCGCCACCTCCATTGCACCCCCAGCGTACTGCGCCTCCTCCACATACAGCGCCCCCTCTGCATACAGCGCCCCCTGTGTCCTCCGCATACTGCGCCTCCTCCATCCTCCACATACTGAGCCTCCTCTGTCCTCCAAGTACTGCGCCTCCTCCGTCCTCCAAGTACTGCGCCTCCTCCGTCCTCCAAGTACTGCGCCTCCTCCGTCCTCCGCGTACAGCGCCCCCAGTGTCCTCCGAATACTGCGCCTCCTCTGTCCTCCGTGTACTGAGCCTCCTCCGTCCTCCAAGTACTGCGCCTCCTCCGCGTACTGCAGCCCATTATAGCCCTGAAAGAATGGAGACATCTCCTCGAAGGTACCACTGTGCCGGTTCTCATTCTTACTCACCATAAAAATCTCACATTGTTGTCTGAGGCTAAACGCCTCTCTCCCAGAAGGGCGGGATGGGCTCTTTTCTTGTCAAGTTTCAATTACATTGTCTCATTCTTACCCGGTACTAGGAATGTAAGGGCTGACGCTTTGTCACAACAATTTTCCTCCACTTCCAAGTTGGAGTCGGTTCCGGTTCCTGTGATTCCTCCTGATCGTATTCTGGCTACGGTTCGCACCAGACTCACTTCTCATTTGGGTGACAAAATTCTTGCTGCTCAGGTCCATGCTCCACCTGAGAAACCTTGTGACCGCTGCTTTGACCCAGAGAGTCTCCATACTGCCGTGCTCCAGACTTACCATTCTCCCAAGGCTGCTGGCCACCCTGGGAAGAATCAACTCTTTTGACCCACCTGTCTATGGATTTCATTGTGGAGTTATCCAACTCCCAAGGCAACACTGTTATCCTTATGGTGGTTGACCAGTTCTCAAAGATGTGTCGTATTCCACTTATTCCAAGTTGCCCACTTCTAAGGAACTTGCTTCCATTTTTGCTCTGGAGATCTTTCGCTTACATGGGCTACCCAAGGTGATTGTCTCGGACAAGGGTAGTCAGTTTGTGTCCCGGTTCTGGCGAGCCTTTTGTGCACAGTTGGGAATTCAGCTTGCTTTCTCCTCTGCATATCACATGCAGTCTAATGGGGCCGCAGAACGAGCCAATCAGTCCTTGGAGCAATTTCTATGTTGCTATATTTCTGACCATCATAACAACTGAGGTGCCGTGGGCAGAGTTTGCTCACAATAGTGCCTTGAATTCTGCTTCCTGATTGTCCCTGTTTAACTACTTCCCACCCGGCCACTGTATATATACGGCCGGGTGGGAGCCGCCTACTTCTGATCGGACGTTCATCAGTAGGCAATCGGCTCTCCTCTCCTCACACGGAAGTCGTCGGTGAGGAGAGGAGAGCTGATCGCTGCGGCCGGCTGGTGATCAGTGAGTATTAGCTGTTTTTTTTACTCACTGATCACCAGTCTGGTCCACAACAGTGCACCAACACAGTAAAACATACATGTCCCCACACATGTCCCCAAAACATACATGTCCCCAAAACACACATGTCCCCAAATAAAAAACACATGTCCCCCACATATGTCCCAGTAAAATCACATGTGCCAAGGATTATCTGCACACATATGTCCGTGATCACCTGCACACATCTGTACATGATCATTTGCGTACATATGTCCGTGATCACACGAACCAATTATTATACACTTAACTGATTTTTTTTTTACTAAAAACATGTAGCAGAATACATTTTGGCTTAAATTTATGACAAAATTTGATTTTATTGGATTTCGTTTAAAAAAGAAAGGAGAAAATATTGTTTTTTTTCCAAATTTCCGCTATTTTTTCGCTTATATCGCAAAAAAAAAAAAAAAAAAAAAAAAAACGGAGTCGCAAATAAATACCACCAAACTAAAGCTCTATTTGTGCGAACAAAATGATAAAAATTTCATTTGGGTACAGCGTAGCATGACCGCGCAATTGTCATTGAAAGAGCGAGAGCGCTGAAAGCTGAAAATTGGTCTGGGAAGGAAGGGGGCGAAAGTGCCCAGTATTGTAGTGGTTAAGGCGAACTATGGTTTCCAACCTTCCATGTTGCCTGACCTTTGTTCCGCAGAGTATTCCTGCATTAGAGAAGCATCTCCGTGGTCTTCGTTCCACTTGGGCACAAGTCCAGGAGGCTTTGCGACATGCTAATGATAGGTACAGACTCCATGCTGACCGCAGACGCATGCCTGTGCCTTCCTACCAGGTTGGGGACAGGGTCTGGCTGTCACCTCGCAACCTCCGACTTCGTGTTCCCTCTCTGAAGTTCGCACCTCAGTTTATTGGGCCTTTTCGTATTCTTCGCAGAATTAACCCAATGGCTTACGCATTAGACCTTCCTTCTTATATGCGTATCTCAAATGTATTTCATGTCTCCTTATTAAAACCTTTGGTCTGTAACCACTTTATCACCTCGGTGCCACATCCTTACCCTATTCATGTTGAGAACCATGAGGAGTATGAAGTACAGTCCATTGATGACTCCGTGAGCGCATACAGTACCTGGTGCATTGGAAAGGGTACATGCCCCTGTCCTCCTCTGTGATTTCCATCAACGTTTTCCCCTCAAGCCTGTTGGTCCTCCGAGGGCGCTCAGCTGTCAGCTAAATGCCAGCTTCTATCTCTCCACAGTGACTCACCTGTTGATGATATCCTGCTCGTCGGTCCTGCCTATTTAAAGCAGAGTTCCACCCATATAAAAGTCAGCAGCTACAAAAAGTGTAGCTGCTGACTTTTATTAATTGGACACTCACCTGGCCCACGGTCCGGCGATGCGGGCGTACAAAGCCCCGCTCCTCTCCCCCTTCTCTCTGCAGCGCCAGCATTGTCATTGTGGGTGCCCAGCTGTGGCTTCACAGCTGGGCACGCACTGCGCATGCGTAAGCCGCACTGTACACTGTGACTGGCCGGGCAATCATCTGGGACCTGTGATGTGTCCCAGATGATTGCCGAGAGGGAGGGAGGGGGGAGAGGTGAACTTGCTTCTGGCGCCACAGTGCCCCGGGAGGAATTGGGAGCTGGATCCCTCTAAAAAGTATCTGCCCCCCCCCCCAAAAAAAAAATGACATGCCAAATGTGGCATGTCAGGGGGTCACCTTCACTTAAAGCGGAAGTTCAATTTTTGGGTGGAACTCCGCTTTAAGCCGTCCAGTCCAGATGATCTCTGCCTTCGCCTTGGTCACATCCCTAGAGACGCTCTCCTGTGTTCCTGTTAAAGACTTGCTTGGCTGACTTTTCTTCTGGCTCCCTGACATTTTGGCTTGTCTGACTATCCGTTCCGGTTCCTGAACTCTGGCTATGTTTTCTGTATTAACTGTACTTCTGTCTCAGTCTGATTCATGGTTTCTGACACATAGTTTGCCTCCTCCGTCCTCCGCGTTCTGCGCCTCCTCCCCATACTGCGCCTCCTCCATCCTCCGCGTGCTGCGTCGCCTCTGCGTACTGCACCTCCTCCGCCCTCCGCATACTGCACCTCTGCGTACTGCGCCTCCTCTGTGTACTGCGACTCCTCTGCGTACTGTGACTCCTTCATCCTCCGTGTACTGCGCCCCCTCCGTCCTCCGTGTAATGTGCCCCATCTATCCTAAATGTACTGCGCCTCCTCCATCCTCGACGTACTGCGCCCCCTCTGTATACTTCGCCTCCTCCACATACTGTGCCTCCTCCGTCCTCAGTGTACTGTGCCCCCTCCGCGTACAGGGCCTTCTCCGTCCTCCATGTACTGTGTCTTCTCCGCTCTCTCCGCATACAGCACCTTCCTTGTCTTCCGCGTACTGCACCAACACCGTGTACAGCGCCTTCTCCGTCCTGTAAACCCACTGGTATACTGGTATGGTAAAACAAAAGCTGCCAGCCGCTTGTGCGGTCACAGTGGGGAAAATTATTATTTGATCCCCTGTAGATTTTGTAAGTTTGCCCACTTACAAAGAAATGAAGGGTCTATAATTTTTTTATCATAAGTGTATTTTAAATGATAGAGACAGAATATCAACCAAAAATCCAGAAAAAATACATGATACAAAGGTTTTAAATTGAGTTGCAGTTCAGTGACTAAATTAATATTGATCCCCTATCAACCAACAATAATTCTTGCTCCCACAGACACAGATTAGTCCTGTCAATGTAAGAAGGTGCTCCTAACAACTCGTTATGTGTATAAGACACCTGTCCCCACCCAGAATCTTTCTTCCATTCAGACCCACTATCATGGGCAAGACCAAAGAGCTGTTGAAGGACGTCAGGGACAAGATTATAGACCTGCAGGAGACTGGAATGGGCTACAAGACCATCAGCAAGAAGCTTTGTGCGAAGGAGACAACTGTTGTAGCGATTATTTGCAAATGGAAGAAATACAAAATAACCATTAATCCCCCTTGGTCTGGAGCTCCATGCAAGATTTCTCCTCATGGGGTAAGGATGATCATGAGAAAAGTGAGGGATCAGCCCAGAACTACACAGAAGGAGCTTGTGAATGATCTCAAGGCAGTTGGGACCACAGTCACCAAACAAACATTGGTAACACAAAACAACACCATGGAATGAAATAAAAATGGGTCGTGAATGGGTCTTCCAGCATGACAATGACCCAAAACATACTGCCAAGACAACAAAGGAGTGGCTCAAGAAGAAGCACATTAAGTCATGGAGTGGCCTAGCTAGTCGCCAGACCTTAATCCTAAAAAAAAAATTATGGAGGGAGCTGAAACGAGTTGCCAAGCTACAGCCAAGAAACCTCAAGGATTTACAGAAGATCTGTAAAGAAGAGTAGACCAAAATCCCTCCTGAGATGTGTGAAAACCTGGTCACCAACTACAAGAAACGTCTGACCTCTGCACTTGCCAACAAGGGTTTCCTCCACCAAGTACTAAGTCATGTTTTGCTTGGGGATCAAATACTTATTTTGTTCACTGAACTGCAACTCAATTTATAACATTTGTATCATGTGTTTTTTTCTGGATTTCTGGTTGATATTCTGTCTCTATCATTTAAAATACACCTATGATAACAATTATAGACTCTTTGTAAGTGGGCAAACTTACAAAATCTGCAGGGGATCAAAAAATTATTTTCCCTACTGTATCTTTTCCTGTCCATGGAAAGGATCATGCAGAGCTACAACATCCAATCAAAAGATCTGAGGAGTGTGTTATTGGCGTGCTAGAGTGTTTTTAATACCCAGCGGAAATATCTTTAATGCCAACTATTCTGGGTCTTTATTTCCAGAAAACTAGGCTTTATAATGTGAGAAACAGAATATAACATATCAGGATAAAATTATGAGTTGTTAGAGACCAAACCTGATATAAATCTGATATATTTCTTCTAATCAAGTTCTAAAGTATTTTACTAGCCTACTGGGTCTTCTAATAAAGTCATATTTGGTGTCTTACTGAGTTGTATAAATCTTTTACATTTTGGCAACCACTTTTTAGGACGGGGACTTCATTACAGTAGGAATTATAGAAAATGTATGAAGTTTTTGACTCTGGGGAGTTCTAGCTATAGGCCGATAACCCAGCCTCACAAATGTGTGTTCACTAAACTGCACACCAGATCATTAAGGGCTTGACCGTTTACAACAGGGAGTTATCAAAAGTCTGACCCTGCACTGATTAGGATTTATGCCTGTGCATTCTTTCTTACCTGACAGCTTTTTGTCAAAATTGTTGACTTTTGTGTCTCCACAGACAGGTGATTTTAATCTGATCATCTTGTTACCTACTTTTGGGTAAAATTAGGGTGGCATTGTCTTTCACACCCACTTCCCTGATCTACCCACACAGTTTGGGGTTCGTCAAACCTCATTTTCACACCAGGAGCTGTACACAGAGGACAGGGGTAAGAGGTCCCAGGATGGGTACACAGATGAAGGAGATGAGAGGTCCCAGAATTTGAACATGGATGAAGGTCCCCGGTATTATACAGAGGAGAGTGGTGATTGGTCCCAGGTGCTGTACACAGGGGAGAGAAATGAGAGGTCCCAGGAGCTGTATGCGGAGAAGAGGGGTGAGAGGTCATTGGAGCTGTATGTAGAGAAGAGTGATGAGAGGTACCAGGAGTTCTACACAAGTGAAGTTGGTAAAAGATCCTGGGAGTTGTGCACAGATGAGGGGGGGTGAGGGGTCCTGGCAACTGTACATATAGAAGAGGGGTAAAAAGTCCCATGAGTTGTACACAGATGAAGGGGGTGAGAGGTTTCAGGTGCTGTACACAGGGAGAGGGGTGAGACCTCATGGGAGCTATACCCAGAGAAAGGGTCAGAGGTCCCAAGAACCTTTCAGTTGTTGGGACCTCTGACCCTTTCTCTGGGTATAGCTCAGCTCCCATGACGTCTCAGAGGTCCCAGGAGTTGTACACAGATGTACATTTGTGGCACTTTTTTTTGGGGGGGGGGGGGGGTGAGTGGGAACCTGGGTTTGACAGGTACCCGCTCCCACTTCTGGTCGGATTGCCACAGAGGATGTACCGTAAGTTCTTGCCCCCTCCCTGCCCGAAACCTTCTGGGACACTTCACAGGTCCCAGAAGGCTACAGGGCCATTCACAAAGAGCTGTGCAATGGGAATTTGGCTGTAAAGCCACATGGAATCACCGCCGACTGCCCACAGTAAACTGCAGGGCCAGGGACCCAAAGATCAGAGAGGAACGGGTTTGGGTGAGGATGGCGCGGAACCCCTGGACAAGTGAGAGTCCTTTTATTAAAAGTCAGCAGGTACACAGTATTTGCAGCTGCTGACATTTTTTCAAATGGTGAAGAATTGCTTTAAGAGTAAGACTTAAAAACAATGTCGCAAATTTTACTATCCCATAGAAAATTAATTTTTTACTCAGAATAGTCTAATGGTGTAATTCTAAAGTGTTTGTTCATCCTTACACTGCTGGCCAAGGTGGTGGTGATGACAGATACCACTGTAGAGGCTCTTCACTGCCTCATGCCTCTCTCAGCCCATCTATTATTAAACGTATTTCCTGCCGCCTCCATTAAGAGGAATTTATAGTGTAGGTCACAGAGGACATTGAACGGTCCATCTACGTCCTTATAAAAGGTTTTCTATTGATTAAGAGGAAGTACAGACGGCGGCCCAGATTCCTCTAGGAGATCCGTGAGCTTCTCTATTCCAGGAAACACATCGATTGGCGGTGAGGGCCCAATTGCATGTGACATTCGTTTATTAGTAAGATGGGATTAACCCCCTGTTGGCCAATCTTTTTTTTCCCCCGCATTCATCAGGCAACACAGGATCCAATCTACTTTACATGGGAATATCTGATGCCTCTAGGACAGGGATGCCCAACCTTTTGAAGAGCGAGGGCCACTTAAGCGACTTGGTAACCGGTCACGGTCCACAATAAACGGAGCGGGGAGATGACAGGTCCGTGGCCACTCTGCATATGCAGAGCAGACACAAACACAGCCTGCTCTCCTCTAGGGGCCCTCCAGTCCTATCCACCCAGACAGAGGGGGACGGATCCCCTTCAGTTTTTTTTTACGTGGATCCGATTGGAGATAGGCGAGTGTAAAAGGACACAAGTCAGTTTACATCTGCCGCTCTATAGAGGTGAATGGAGGGTCTGATTGGGTCCACCTGAAAAACAGACAGGCGTACCTGATTGGACCGATTGTGTGAAAGGGGCCTAATGCCGCGTACACACGATCGGAAATTCGGCTAGCAAAAGACCGATAAGAGCTTTTGGTCAAAAAATGCAACAGTGTGTATGCTCCATCTGACTTTTGCTGGCCGGATTCCAGCTAGCAAAGGACTGAGAGCAGGTTCTCAATTTTTCGAAAATTCTGATCGTCTGTAGCAATTCCAACGTGCAAAATTCCTACTTATGCTCGGAAACAATTCGACGCATGCTCGGAAGCATTGAACTTAATTTTCTCGGCTCGTCATAGTGTTGTACGTCACCGCGTTCTTGACGGTCGAAAGTTCAGCAAACTTTTGTGTGACCGTGTGTATGCAAGACAAGCTTGAGCAGAATTCTGTCGGAAAAATCTTGGATGGTTCCAAAATCCGCTCGTGTGTGCGCGGCATGCGGCTGTTTTCACACTGATGCACTGCGGTTTACCTACACCTCAACTGACCTCAATCTTCACTTCTTCCTCAGGATTCCTGCAGGTATCGCTGGCTGTCCCCCAGGTGGGTATGGCTGGTGGCTGCTGCTGGCGGTCCTCCAGGACTGGTACTGCTGGTGAGTACTGCTGGTGGATACTGCTGGCTGGTACTGCTGCTGGTGGGTATTGCTGGCTGGTTTTGTTAGTGGGTATTGCTTGCTGGTATTGCTGGCTGGTACTGTTGGCTGGAATTGCTGGCTGGTTCCCGACCCACCATCTCTGAGCATCAGTCTGACAGGAGCCGGCACTAGAGGGAACATGCGTCTGTGGTAGACAGCAGAGCCAATGCTTCCTGTATCACTCCTGTCACAGGCAGAGTACATTTGGTATCACTCCTCCTATGACAGGAGCCGGCGCTATACAGGACGCATCGGCTCTACTTCCTCAAGTGCCTGCTACATTCTTCACGCTGATGCTCGGGGATGGCGGGTTGGCCGCAATTAGGGCTTGCAGTCCCGCCATCCCAGAACAGGAGGGCCAGTGGTTGGGCACCCCTCCTCTAGGAGGTTCTACAACAGGCAAAGCATTATCTAGTGGCTGTACCCCTGCATGTACTGTACTTTCCTAATCATCCTCAGTTTAACGGTCCTCTTGCTACAAATTGGAAGTAGCCTGACTGGACCTTCTCTATACCCAAATGGTTTTCCACCTTCTACCATCACCTGAGTGCTTGGTTAAGTAAAGGTCTACTGAATCGTTGGTAGACCTGCCAGTATCATAGCTTATCTCAGCTGCTGGCTCTGTTCTTAGACCATTGTTTTCATTAATGTGCGTTTCCCAGGCAGTTACGTAATGGGATAGAATCCTGTGTTCGGAGCTTGTTTCCTAAGTGTTCCCTGGGCATCTGGTTAATGTAATGCATAACATAATTCAGGTGGTTGTGTAACAGCAAAGACTCACTGTAAGCTGGTTGTTTGCTTAGGAAACCCTCTGTACTATCTGCACATGGAAGAGGGGTTAAGCCGTGGTTCCCAACCTGCGACCCTTTGGTATATGATATGCGGCCCTCATCTATATTGGGAACATTGATTAGGGCAATAGCATTGATCTCTACTAGCCCCATGTAACATGTTTCCAGTTTCGGATTTCCTTCTGCAGCATATGCTCAACCACAAATGAAGCATGTCCAGACTCTGACTCTCATTTCCTCTATTAGGTCTGCAGTTTCCGACAGTCCTCTCAAGTATTACATACTGTAAATTGATTATGAGGTGTGGCCCTTTGCCGATGTCAGGGACCACATTTGAGGCTTTAGCTCATAAGTTGACAACCACAGGTGTAAGCTCCTAGCCCCCGTACACATGGTCAGAAATTCCAACGGAAAATGTCCGATCGGACGATATTGTGGGAAAATCCGCCCGTTTGTGGGCTCAATCTGACTTTTTCCGACGGAAAAAATTTGAGATCCTGCTCTCAAATTTTCCGACAACAAAATCCGATCAGACTTTTTCCGATCGTGTATAGAGAATTCCGACGGACAAAGTGCCACGCATGCTCAGATCAAATTACGAGACCAAAGCTATTGGCTACTAGCCTCTACGTAGTTCCGTCGTACGCAACAAACGTCACCACGTTCGGAATGATCGGATTTTCCGACAACTTTGTCCGACCGTGTGTATGCAACACCAGTTTGGGACAAAATCCGTCGGAAAAAATCGTGTGTACGGGGGCTTAAAGGGGCCAATGTGCAGAGTTTAGGTACACACAGCAGATCTTAAGCACCCCTCAACAAATGATGGGACTTTACTGATGAATGCACCGGGATGTGGCCCTTGGGCACACTTGACATAAGGCAGCTGCCCAGGAATGAATCAGAGTGAGGTACAGGTCAAAGATCAAGGTGGGCAGCCAACACATATCAAAGTCAGAACCAGAAATACAGGAATCCAGAAACTAACATGGACTGGAGCCTTGAGTTAGGAAACAAACCTATTGCTCGGGCAGTGGGTGTTGGCCTGAGCACAGCCAAATAGTGAGGTTTATTGACAGGCTTAGCAGGGAATGGCTGTGTAGGTTCTCCATCAACCAGTAGATAAAATCTAGACACACACAGGCTTAATGTACACGGGACGTTTTTACAACCTCTACTGAACGATTTAACTTGACAGATAGTAACCCACGTTTAAAACATTTGTTTTTCCGCATTTACGTTTAGAAGCATTTGAAAAAAAAATAGCCAATAACGAAAAACGCCTGTAAACGAAAAGGCGGCTGAACGTGGGTTACCGCGTTTAGAAGCGATTGGCATTGAAATGCCTCTGAACTCAGCGTCTGAACTCATTTTTTTGCCTCTAAACTCAACTCCCAAGAAACCACTATAAACAACCCCATGTACTGATAAGATAACATAGAGGAGAGATCAGGAGCAGTTGAAAAAAATGCCCAACTGCTCCTAAGGCCCCTTTCACACTGGGGCGGGAGCCGCGGTGACGGTAAAGCAGCGCTATATTTAGTGCTGCTTTACCGTCGTTTTAGCCGCGGTATTCGGCCGCTCGCGGTGCAGTTTTACCCCCCGCGAGCGGCCGAAAAAGGGTTAAACTCCCCCCGCAGAACGCCGCCGTAGCGGCGCTTTGCGGCGGTATTGCCGCGGTATCCCATTCAAATCAATGGGAAGGAGCGGTATAGGAGCGGTGAATACACCGCTCCTATACCGCTCCAAAGATGCTGCTAGCAGGACTTTTTTTACCGTCCTGCTAGCGCACCGCTCCAGTGTGAAAGCCCGCCGGCTTTCACACTGGAGTGAATGGGGCCGTTTTTTTCAGGCGGTGTATAGGCGCTATTTTTAGCGCTGTACCGCCTGAAAACCGCCCCAGTGGGAAAAGGGCCTAAGCGTCCATTTAGCAGCAGCAATGTACACGAGGCCTTATATCTACCAGTCCTGGAACAAAGCAGGCTGTAGAGGGGCAAAACAGATTAGAGAGAACCACAATTAGTAGATCAGCTTAAAGCGGAGCTCCACCCTAACGTGGAACTTCCGCTCATCTGAACCCTCCACCCCTCCGGTGCCACAATTGACACCTTTCAGGGGGGAGGGGGGGGGGTGCAGATACCTGTATAATACAGGTATCTGCACCCACTTCCGGGCATAGATAGCCGCAGATTCTGCGGCTATTACGCCACTTCCTGCGGGGCCCCCGCTGTCTGCTGGGAAACACACGGATCCCACAGACAGCAGGGACCGTCCTTATTGCGCAGCGCGACTCGCGCATGCACAGTAGGGAACTGGGACGTGAAGCCGCAAGGCTTCACTTCCTGATTCCCACACCGAAGATGGCGGCGGCATCACCCGGGAGCCGACCGACAGGACGGCCTCGGGTGCCGACACCACGGGCGCGCTGGCCAGGTGAGTGTCCATATTTTAACCGCTTCCCGACTGGCGCACGACGATGTACGTCGACAGAATGGCACGGACAGGCACAATGGCGTATAGGTATGTCCCCTTTAAGATGCCGCCATGCCATCGAGCACACGCTGCCAGCGCTGCCAGCGGGTCCCACGGACTCGATAGCAATAAACAGCATCTCCCCGTTCTGCCTAGCAACTAGTGACGCCGATCTCTGCTCCCTGTGATTGGAGCAGAGTTCAGCATTCACTAGCTTACAGCCACGCCCCCTCACAGTTAGAAACACGCCTCTAGGAACATATAACCCCTACACTGCCACCTAGTGATAACCCCTTTACTGCCGGTGTCATTTACACAGGAATCAGTGCATTTAAACAGCACCGATTGCTGTATAAATGACAATGGTCCCAAAAATGTGTCAAAAATGTCCGATGTGTCCGCCATAATGTCGCAGTCACAATAAAAATCGCTGATACATTACTAGTAAAAAAAAAAAATTATTAATAAAAATGCTATAAATCTATCCCCTATTTTGTAAACGCTTTAACTTTTGCGCAAACCAATCAATAATCGCCTATTGTGATTTTTTTTACCAAAAATATGTAGAAGAATACATATCGGCCTAAACTGAGGGAAACATTTTTTTTTTATATATATTTTTGGGGGGTAATTTATTATAGCAAAAAGTAAAAAATTAGTTTTTTTCAAAATTGACGCTCTTTTTTTTTGTTTATAGCGCAAAAAATAACAACCACAGGGGTGATCAAATACCACCAAAAGAAAGCTCTATTTGTGGGGGAAAAAAGCTGCTGACTTAAAATGTTTTTTTTTTTTCGCCGGACTCCCTCTTTAACTGCTTGCTTATCTGTGACAAGTCCCTAGGAGAGTTCTTTGGCTCAAATTCTGGTCTGAGGACTAAGCTTTAAAGATCACTGATCAGAAAATGGTTTTAATTCAGCCACATTGGAGGTTTTCCAGCATGAACGGCCTGTTTAACCACTTACCCACTGGGCACTTAAACCCCCTTCCTAACCAGACCAATTTTCAGCTTTCGGTGCTCTCACACTTTGAATGACAATTACTCAGTCATGCAACACTGTACCCAAATGAATTGTGTGTCCTTTTTTTCACACAAATAGAGCTTTCTTTTGGTGGTATTTAATCACCGCTGCGTTTTTAATTTTTTGTGCTATAAATCAAAAAATACTGAAAATTCAGTAAAAAATAAAATAAAAAAATTCTTTGTTTCTATTAAAAATTATTGGCGAGTATTGGCAGAGTATTGGCAAGTATTGGCAGAGTATTGCAGTGTTGCACAGCATTGGTAGAGTATTGCACAGTGGTGGCAGAGCATTGCACAGTGGTAGCAGAGCATTGCACAGTGGTTGCAGAGTATTGCACAGTGGGGGCAGAGCATTGTACAGTGGTTGCAGAGTATTGCACAGTGGGGGCAGAGTGTTGCACAGTGGTGGCAGTGTATTGCAGGCACTGACCAGCGCTGTGGGCACTACACATCCAGCCCACAGTGCTGGTCCCGTCTCTAACCCTTTCACTGTACCGATCGGTATAGAGAGGGGAGGGAGGAACCGGCGTCATGACGTGACGCCGGTTTGTGATGGTCACGGATGTTCCCGAGTGCGTGCCCCAGGGGGCACGCGGGAGCAAGTTTCTGGGAGGACGTCCACTTAGAACAAGCCAACCGCGCTGTAGACGTCTTTCAGCTATGGCGCGGTCGGCATGTGGTTAAAGTCATGCCACAGAATCGCAATCGGATTTAAGTCCGGACTTATAGGTTGGACTTGATGTGTCTTTTTTCGACCTCACCTACTATGTAACTTTGACTAGGCCACTCCAAAGCCTTATTTTAATTTTTTTAACCATTCAGAGGTGGACTTGCTGGTGTGTTTCAGATCGTTGTCCTGCTGCATAACCCAAGTGCACTTAAGCTTGAGGTCAGAAACTGATGGCCGGACATTCTCTTTCAGGATTTTCTGGTAGAGAGATGAATTCATGGTTCCATCAATTATGGCAAGTCATCCGGATCCTGATGTTTCAAAGCAGCCCCGGACCATCACACTACTACGTCTGACTGTTGGGATGATGTTCTTTTAATGAAATGCTGTGTTCGTTTTACTCCAGATGTAACGGGACGCAAACCTTCCAAAAAGTTCAACTTTTGTTTCATCAGTCCACAGAATATTTGCCCAAAAGTCTTGGGAATAATTAAGATTTTTGGTAAATGTGATTGAGCCTTTGTATTCTTTTTGGTCAGCAGTGGTTTTGGCCTTGGAACTCTCCCATGGATGCCATTTTGCCCAGTCTCTTTCTTATTGTTGAATCATTAACACTGACCTTACCTGAGGCAAGTGAGGCCTGCATTTCTTTAGATGTTGTTCTGGGTTCTCTTATGACCTCCTGGATGAGTCGTCGTGCTCTTGGAATAATTTTGGTAGAGCAGCCACTTCTGGAAATGTTTTTTTTTTCAATTTGTGGATAATGGCTCTCACCGTGGAGTCCCAAAGCCTTATGCCGCGTACACACGATCAAAAATTCGGCCAGCAAAAGACCGATGAGAGCTTTTGGTCGGAAAATGCGACTGTGTGTACGCTCCATCGGACTTTTGCTGGCCGAATTTCCGCCAGCAAAAGATTGAGAGCATGTGTCTCAATTTTTCAGTCTGTCGCAATTCCGACGCGCAAAATTATGCTCGGAAACAATTCGACGCATGCTCAGAAGCATTGAACTTCATTTTCTTGGCTCGTCGTAGTGTTGTACGTCACCGCGTTCTTGACGGTCAAAAGTTTAGCGAACTTTTGTGCGACCGTGTGTATGCAAGCCAAGCTTGAGCGGAATTCCGTACACACGAGCGGGGCATTAGAAATGGTTTTGTAACTCTTTCCAGACTGATACACGTCTGTTACATTGTTTCGCATTTGTTCTTGAATTACTTTAGATTGCAACATGATGTGTTGCTTTTTGAGACCTTTTAGCGTGCTTCGCTTTATCAGACAGCTTCTATTTAAGTGATTTATTGATTCAACAGGTCTGGCTGTAATCAGGCCTGGGTGTGGCAAGTGGAATTTAAGGCCTCTTTCACACGGCCGATCCGTTCATATCCGCCTGTCAGTTTTTCAGATGAACGGATGCTCCATAGAGGTCTATGGAGCGTCGGATGTCAGTGGTGACATGTCCGCTGACATCCGACCCGCTCCGTTCCGAAAAAGTGACGGAGGAAAAAGCTATTTTTCCATCCGTCATCGGATCGGATAACGACGGACTCTACCGTCCGCCGTCACGCGATCTCCCATGAGGGAGAGCGGCGCTCCGACAGGTCCGTCCCTGCGTAGTGTGCAGAGACGGACCTGTCATCTTCCTGCTCAGCGGAGATCACTCCGGAGATCCCCGCTGAGCAAGCGGATATCCACGGGGCGGATCTGCACTGATCCGCCCCGTGTGAAAGAGGCCTAACTCCGCTTTCCAAAAAGTGTGGTTAACCACTTTCCAACCAGCTTGCGCAGATATACTGCAGCAGGTTGGCTCTCCTGCGTGAACCGATGTACCTGTACGTCGGTCTGTGCAAGGTGAATAGCGGGCGCACGCGCCCACCGCAGGAGCATGCCCGTGGACTCGATGTCTGCCGGCGACCAGCGAACGACGTGAAGAGACAATGCAATTCCACCCTTCTGCCTGACATGTCAGAGATCTTCTCTTCCCAGTGATTGGGAACAGTGATCTCATTCATGTTCTAGGCAGCCCACTCCCCCCCCCTACAGTTAGAACACGCTGAGGGAACACACTTCACCCCTTAATCGCACCCTAGCGTTAACCCCCATTGATCAGTGCATTTTTATAGCACTGATCAATGTAATGTCACTGGTCCCCAAAAAGTTTCATTTTAGGCCAGATTTGTCTGCCGCAATGTTGTAGTCCCGCTAAAAATCGCAGATCACCGCCATTACCAGTAAAAAACAAGAAAAAAGAAAAAAAGTCCCTAAATCTATCCCGTAGTTTGGTTTGCGCAAAAGTTATGGCGTCTACAATCAACATACACCTATTTTTTTTTTTTACTAAAAATATGCAGAAGAATAAACATTGGCCTAAAATGATGAATACTTTTTTTTTTTTTTTATGGATTGTAGGAGAAAGTAAAAAAAAAAAAAAAAATCTTTTTTTTAATTGTTGATCTTTGTTTGTTTATAGCTCAAAAAAATAAAAACCGCAGAGGTGATCAAATACCACCAAAAAAAAGTTTTATTTGTGGGTAAAAAAAAAAGGACGTAATTTTGTTTGGGTACAACGTCGCACGACCGCGCAAATGCAATGAAAAAACTTTCAATACCTGCTCCAGTGACAACTAAGAGGGAATTACCCTTTACTCTGGAGATGACACCTCTCATTTCCTGTTGTGTATCCAGGACAGAAAAGGAAAGGAAACCTTCCGAGCTGGTTAGAGGCATAAAAGAAAAAAAAAAAGTGTGGCCAGTGGCATCACTAGGCGGTGGCTTTTGGAGCTATAGCCCCGAGTCTCAGCTCTCTGGGGACCCTGATGCAAGGGGGAGGCTCTCTGGGGACCCTGATGTAAGGGGGAGGCTTTCTTGGGACCCTAATGTAAGGGGGGCTCTCTTGGGACCCCGATGCAAGGGGGAGGCTCTCTGGGGACCCCGATGCAAGGGGGAGGCTCTCTGGGGACCCGATGCAAGGGGGAGGCTCTCTGGGGACCCTGATGCAAGGGGGAGGCTCTCTGGGGACCCTGATTTTAATGGGGGAGGCTTTCTTGGGACCCTAATGTAAGGGGGGCTCTCTGAGAACCCTGATGCAAGGGGGGGGGGGGGCTCTCTGGGGACCTCGATGTAAGGGGGCTCTCTGGGGACCCCGATGTAAGGGGAGGCTCTCTGGGGACCCCGATGTAAGGGGAGGCTCTCTGGGGACCCCGATGTAAGGGGAGGCTCTCTGGGGACCCTGATTTTAAGGGGGGGAGGCTTTCTTGGGACCCTAATGTAAGGGGGGGCTCTCTGGGAACCCTCATGCAAGGGGGGGGCTCTCTGGGGACCCTGATGCAAGGGGGGGGGGCTCTCTGGGGACCCTGATGCAAGGGGGAGGCTCTCTGGGGACCCTGATTTTAAGGGGGGAGGCTCTCTGGGGACCCTGATGCAAGGGGGGCGGCTCTCTTGGGACCCTGATGCAAGGGGGGCGGCTCTCTTGGGACCCTGATGCAAGGGGGGGGGCTCTCTGGGAACCCTGATGTAAGGGGGGGCTCTCTGGGGACCCTGATGTAAGGGGGGGCTCTCTGGGGACCCCGATGTAAGGGGGGGCTCTCTGGGGACCCGATGTAAGGGGGGGCTCTCTGGAGACCCCGATGCAAGGGGGAGGCTCTCTGGGGACCCTGATTTTAAGGGGGGAGGCTTTCTTGGGACCCTAATGTAAGGGGGGCTTCTCTGGGGACCCCAATGCAAGGGGGAGGCTCTCTGGGGACCCCAATGCAAGGGGGAGGCTCTCTGGGGACCCCAATGCAAGGGGGAGGCTCTCTGGGGACCCCAATGCAAGGGGGGAGGCTTTCTTGGGACCCTAATGTAAGGGGGGCTCTCTGGGAACCCTGATGCAAGGGGGGGCTCTCTGGGGACCCCGATGCAAGGGGGAGGCTCTCTGGGGACCCTGATGCAAGGGGGAGGCTCTCTGGGGACCCTGATTTTAATGGGGGAGGCTTTCTTGGGACCCTAATGTAAGGGGGGCTCTCTGAGAACCCTGATGCAAGGGGGGGGGGGCTCTCTGGGGACCTCGATGTAAGGGGGCTCTCTGGGGACCCCGATGTAAGGGGAGGCTCTCTGGGGACCCCGATGTAAGGGGAGGCTCTCTGGGGACCCCGATGTAAGGGGAGGCTCTCTGGGGACCCCGATGTAAGGGGAGGCTCTCTGGGGACCCTGATTTTAAGGGGGGGAGGCTTTCTTGGGACCCTAATGTAAGGGGGGCTCTCTGGGAACCCTCATGCAGGGGGGGGGCTCTCTGGGGACCCTGATGCAAGGGGGGGGCTCTCTGGGGACCCTGATGCAAGGGGGAGGCTCTCTGGGGACCCTGATTTTAAGGGGGGAGGCTCTCTGGGGACCCTGATGCAAGGGGGGCGGCTCTCTTGGGACCCTGATGCAAGGGGGGCGGCTCTCTTGGGACCCTGATGCAAGGGGGGGGGGCTCTCTGGGAACCCTGATGTAAGGGGGGGCTCTCTGGGGACCCTGATGTAAGGGGGGGCTCTCTGGGGACCCCGATGTAAGGGGGGGCTCTCTGGGGACCCCGATGTAAGGGGGGGCTCTCTGGAGACCCCGATGCAAGGGGGAGGCTCTCTGGGGACCCTGATTTTAAGGGGGGAGGCTTTCTTGGGACCCTAATGTAAGGGGGGCTTCTCTGGGGACCCCAATGCAAGGGGGAGGCTCTCTGGGGACCCCAATGCAAGGGGGAGGCTCTCTGGGGACCCCAATGCAAGGGGGAGGCTCTCTGGGGACCCCAATGCAAGGGGGAGGCTCTCTGGGGACCCCAATGCAAGGGGGGAGGCTTTCTTGGGACCCTAATGTAAGGGGGGCTCTCTGGGAACCCTGATGCAAGGGGGGGCTCTCTGGGGACCCCGATGTAAGGGGGGGCTCTCTGGGGACCCCGATGTAAGGGGGGGCTCTCTGGGGACCCCGATGTAAGGGGGGGCTTTCTGGGGACCCCGATGTAAGGGGGGGCTCTCTGGGGACCCCGATGTAAGGGGGGGCTCTCTGGGGACCCCGATGTAAGGGGGGGCTCTCTGGGGATATATACACACACGTATATTACTGTATATACATGTGTATAGCCCCAGATCTTTTGTAGACCTAGCAACACCCGTGTCTGGCTATAGGTCCCCTTTAAGGCTCCGTCCACACTGAAGCTCATAAACAGCCGTTTTTGGGAGTTTAGGCGTTTTTTTTAACAGCCCATGAACTCCCCTCTAGGTAATCCTATGTGTCCATGCACACGTGAATGTTTGACGTTTATGAGCAGTGGAGTTTATGGGCTGTTTTCTGAACGCCATAAAATCACACTCAGGAGTGTTTTTTCTAACCACAAAAAACGCCAAACACTCATAAACGCTGATAAACGCTCAAAAACGTGGCTCACCAGTGTAACGTTTTATGATCCAAAAAGTAAAAAAACGTTGAAAGACTCACTGCAAAGCTATTAGCGTTTGTATGTTATTTTAACGCCCAGTGTGCATGGAGCCTTAGGACCAATCCACACTGCCCCTCCATGAAATTGCAGAGCAGCCGAATCGATTCACCGCTCCAGTTGCCTCTGCGCTAGGGGGCAATGTGATGCACGATTAGGCACATCGCACGGCTCCCTTTTTTTGTTGTGCTAACTTTATTTGAAGTGTATGTCGGGTGGTGCGATGAGCTGCCTGACATTTTAGCGCAGCGTTGGGCTGTGTTGCAGTGCGAATGTGACACATAATTAGGAAACAATTGTTTCCTGTGGGTCCCTACAGTGACAGACGTTTTATAATGTGGTAAAACGTTTGTCACCGTATATAGCGTGAATTGGACCAGGGAGCTATCCAAGGCTGAATTTAGTCTCACATATACTGAAGCCTATATAGTCTAGTGCAGGGGTCTTCAAACTACGGCCCTCCAGTTGTTCAGGAACTACAATTCCCATCATGCCTAGTCATGTCTGTGAATGTAATGCCGCGTACACACGATCGGAATTTCCCATGGAAACAGTCCGATGGGAGCTTTTCAACGGATTTTCCGACCGTGTGTATGCCCATCGGTGTTTTTCTGTCGGAATTTCCGACGGACTTTGGATTGAGAACCTGTTCTCAATTTTTCCGACGGAAAACCTTTCTATCGAATTTTCCGATCGTGTGTATGCAATTCCGACACGTAAAATTCCGACGCATGCTTGGAAACAATTTGACGCATGCTCGGAAGCATTAAACTTCCCTTCTATATAGTGCTGTCGAACACGTTTTATGCTGCTGTGTTACTGACCGTCGGAATTTGGTGTGACCGTGTGTAGGCAAGACAGTTTGAGTGAAATTCCGTCGGAATTCCGATGGGAAAACCATGAGAGCTTTTTCCGACGAGAATTCCGACCGTGTGTACGCGGCATTAGAGTTTTACAATGCCTCATGGGATGTGTAGTTCTGCAACAGCTGAAGGGCCATAGTTTGAGGTCTGTTCTAGTGTCTGAAAGTTCTGTCTGCGTCACTGACAATAACCAATCAGGTTCTCACAGTTCTATTATCAGTAATCCGGTACCCGGGAGTCTCCAAATGTTCTCGAAATAAAACAGAACCACTTTGATTTCCAAGAATTTTATTTTCCTGAGATAGATAAAATCCAAATGATGATACAATGAAGGGGATGGGGGTACAAGTAAAATGCAGTAGGCGGCCCACACTCACTTCCTGTGTGCAGAGCGTTCTCTGCTGGGACTGGCGGGTATGACACACAGGGGGGGGTGACACGGGGATGACATTAGCAGAAAGCAGTCATTCGTTAGCGGCTAATTATTGCAGTGCAGATCCATAAAGCAACATCCGGGAAGGTGCATAGCTCTGTCCACCTCTGCAGCGGGGGGGGGGGGGGGGGGGGGGGCTGGTCCGAGATACCAAACCACTATCATGCGGAAAAAAAAAAAAAAAAGGCCAAGCTCACCAAGTCATTGGTTGTCCTCACCAGCAAAGAGAGAACGGGGCCATCTGCGCCCATAGGAGTGTGGCATAAAGGAGAGGTCAGGCATTTCAGTAAAGCCCCAAGTAGTCATGTGAGTAAAGTGCAATGGACAACAAGAGTGACCAGGTCAACCGCCTCTATTTCAGTGGGAGACAACGGAAAATGACATTTGTACATCTGGAATTTCTCTGCTCCTGTGTGAGAAATATGGAAGCAGCAATCTAGACCTCCTGTAATAGGCGAACCTTGACCTGGTAAAACACACAGGGGTTTCCTGATGGAGGTGAGCAAAACATTACATGTCTAAGGGTGGAGCACATAATTGTGGAATAAAAGACAATGAGGGCAGCACCTGGGTGGGGTACTGACAAAGTGAGCCTGTAGTGTAAGCTTACCATATATAAGATAGGATAGAGACCAACTACGATGTAAGAAAAAGATGAGCCATCCTCACACTGCCACAGGCTAAGGCTATGCAGTCTGTCTTGAAGACTGATTAATCATGTTACCCTAGGACACAGTTTGGGTCCAGCCAAACTCTAGGTTAGGGTTTGGACCTGCAGCAGTACCCTAGGACACAGCCCCAACGCTGTTGCCAGCCTCTAGGTCTAGGACATAGCCTTGGCCTGTAGTTGTACTCTAGGATGTGATCTGGACTTGTTACCAAACGCTAGGGCAGTGGCCTCCAAACTCAGGCCCTTTGCTTTCCTTTATCCAACCCTTGGGGCACCATTTATTTCACTGAAAGGAGACACTATTTTGCCCGCTGACACCAACAATGGGCATAATTCCTGCCGCTGACACAAACAATGGGGCACCGTTCTTCCCCCTAAGACCAAAGATGGGACACCGTTTACTCCCACTGATGCCTGAAAAAATTTCCCATTCCTGCTGGCCACAGTCTGGCACCCCAAAAGTCTGAAGGACCATAAAATGGCCCTTTGTTCAACAAAAAGTTTGGAGACCCCTGCTCTAGGGCATGGCCATGCAGTTGTACTCTAGGATAGGGTTTGGACATATACTGCACCCGTATCCTAGGACATCACCTGGACCTGTAGCCATACTCTAGAAAAGACCCCAGCTTGTAGTCATACTCTAGGACAGGGTTTGGACCTGTAGCCATACTCTAGGTATGACCCCAGCCTATAGTCATACTCTGGGATGGAATTTGGATCTGTAGCCATACTCAGGGGAAAGACCCAACCCGTAGGTGTACTCTAGGATGGAGTTTGGACCTGCAGCCATACTCTAGGTATGACCCCAGCCCAAAATCATACTCTGGGATGGAATTTGGACTTGTAGCTATACTCAATGAATGGCTCAACCTGTAGGCATACTCTAGCATGGGGTTTGGCCCTGTCATCATACTGTAGACATGGCCCTAGTCTGTAGCCCTATTCTAGTATTGTGTTTGGACCTGTAGCAGTACTCTAGGATGTGGGTGGCCCAGGCCTATAACACCAAAGCAGCTTGGTAAGAACAAGTAGTGTCATTACTCTCCCAGTACTACTCTAGAACACTTTTTGTAGTGTCACTCTAGAATCCTATCGTATTCTAGAACAATGTTCCAAAGCTGTAGTGTGTCAGTTTTCAGCACCATCTTGGCACTACCAAATGCACAGAAAGGCCCAATACATCAAGCTAGGACCAAGTACAGTTTGAAGGGTTAGTTCGTGCTAGGTGTTTGAAACAAGGGTTAAGGCTAAGGTGATCGATGTGTTTTTTGGGATTAAATTTAGGGGCTAAGGGCTCATTTTAAGCTTGCCATGAGTCAATTAGCAGTTACACTTTAGGGCCTGGTGGTAGAAAGGGTCAGAGGTGGCAACCTCTTTTTTTTTTTTTGTTTAATAATGGTCCAAAAATAAATCAATCATAGGACATTTAAAAATATTTTGCCGGACGCTTCTAGTTTATGACAGTAAATGATGTCATTAGAGGGCCGGGGTTCTTTAGGAGATTCTAGACTAAAAGAGGTCATGTGACCCGAGGAATGCCCAGCTGGCTTTACAGTGCAGCATCCAGTGCATTCCCCAATGGGAAGCCACAACAAACATTTGGGATCCTAATCTATAGAGGTGGTTACCATAGGAAGACATTTGCAGGCAGCTGTCACATTTTACCACCTGTCTAAATTCTGGACAACCGGTAAACCCTAGGATGGGTTGGGGTCAGCCTAAGGTCAAGGGTCAGTTTTATCACGTTTTTAGTGCAGAGAATTGGGATACTAAAAACTGGTGTGGCAGTTAAGAGAACTAAAAAAACAGTCCAGAAACGGAAGTTACAGCTAGTAGAGTTCATGTAGAATTCAGTCCTGTAGGATTTCTATTGCCAGTGTGTGGTTCCAGCCTTTCCTGCTAGTAAAGATGGCAGGCAATGTGACTGGAGTCTGTAGTGTTAGAAACATCTAATGAGATTTCTCCATTGGGATGACAACATAAATAGTAGGGAGACACAGTCCACATTTTCTTATGTCGGGAACATATTCCAGGGGTGGAGTACACTGTTCAATGTGTGTCCAGAAAACGATTGAAGATGGTTCATTCTAGAATAGGGTGGAGTGTGACTCTAGAAGGAGATGGATTTCGATTCTATATCACTATTATATAGCTGGTGGGATCAGCGGTACCATTAAGTGCAAGAATTGGGATGAGGTGAATGTTGGGCAGCTGGGCACTGAGCGGGATCAGGAACGTTGCGATGAAAGATCAATGTTACTGGCGCTCAAACCCCGCGACTCCGACAGAAGTTTCGGAGAGCCCTGGCAAGAGGAGAGAGAGAGGAACAACAATCAGTAAAAGGTCAGATAGCAAAAGACAGCACTATGGATGCAGAGCAGGAGGGGGGAGTGAGAGAGACACACACAGCACTATGGGGGGTAGAGGAGGAGAGAGAGGCAGCACACTATGGGGAGGAGGAGAGAGAGAGAGAGAGAGAGAGAGAGAGAGAGACAGAGAGCCAGAGAGAGAGAGGAGAGAGAGAGAGAGAGAGAGAGAGAGAGAGAAGGGCAGAGAGAGAGAGAGAGAGAGAGAGAGGCAGCAGCACCACCACAAGGGCAGAGGAGGAGATGAGAGAGGCAGCAGCACCACCACAAGGGCAGAGGAGGAGATGAGAGAGGCAGCAGCACCACCACAAGGGCAGAGGAGGAGATGAGAGAGGCAGCAGCACCACCACAAGGGCAGAGGAGGAGATGAGAGAGGCAGCAGCACCACCACAAGGGCAGAGGAGGAGATGAGAGAGGCAGCAGCACCACCACAAGGGCAGAGGAGGAGATGAGAGAGGCAGCAGCACCACCACAAGGGCAGAGGAGGAGATGAGAGAGGCAGCAGCACCACCACAAGGGCAGAGGAGGAGATGAGAGAGGCAGCAGCACCACCACAAGGGCAGAGGAGGAGATGAGAGAGGCAGCAGCACCACCACAAGGGCAGAGGAGGAGATGAGAGAGGCAGCAGCACCACCACAAGGGCAGAGGAGGAGATGAGAGAGGCAGCAGCACCACCACAAGGGCAGAGGAGGAGATGAGAGAGGCAGCAGCACCACCACAAGGGCAGAGGAGGAGATGAGAGAGGCAGCAGCACCACCACAAGGGCAGAGGAGGAGATGAGAGAGGCAGCAGCACCACCACAAGGGCAGAGGAGGAGATGAGAGAGGCAGCAGCACCACCACAAGGGCAGAGGAGGAGATGAGAGAGGCAGCAGCACCACCACAAGGGCAGAGGAGGAGATGAGAGAGGCAGCAGCACCACCACAAGGGCAGAGGAGGAGATGAGAGAGGCAGCAGCACCACCACAAGGGCAGAGGAGGAGATGAGAGAGGCAGCAGCACCACCACAAGGGCAGAGGAGGAGATGAGAGAGGCAGCAGCACCACCACAAGGGCAGAGGAGGAGATGAGAGAGGCAGCAGCACCACCACAAGGGCAGAGGAGGAGATGAGAGAGGCAGCAGCACCACCACAAGGGCAGAGGAGGAGATGAGAGAGGCAGCAGCACCACCACAAGGGCAGAGGAGGAGATGAGAGAGGCAGCAGCACCACCACAAGGGCAGAGGAGGAGGAGAGAGGCAGCAGCACCACAAGGGCGGAGGAGGAGGAGGAGGAGAGAGAGAGGCAGCACCACAAGGGCACAGGATGAGAGAGAGAGAGAGGCAGCACCACAAGGGCAGAGGAGGAGGAGAGAGAGAGAGAGGCAGCACCACAAGGGCAGAGGAGGAGATGAGAGAGAGAGAGGCAGCACCACAAGGGCAGAGGAGGAGATGAGAGAGAGAGAGGCAGCACTATAAGGGCAGAGGAGGAGATGAGAGTGAGACAGCACTATAAGGGCAGAGGAGGAGATGAGAGAGAGGCAGCACTAAGGGCAGAGGAGGAGATGAGAGTGAGGCAGCACTATAAGGGCAGAGGAGGAGATGAGAGCAAGGCAGCACTAGGAGGGCATAGGAGGAGATGAGAGCAAGGCAGCACTAGGAGGGCATAGGAGGAGATGAGAGAAGCAGCACTATGGGGGTAGAGGAGGAGATGAGAGAGATGCAGCATCATGAGGGACAGGGGAGGAGGTGAGAGAGAGGGAACACTATGGGGGGGAAGAGAATTAGATGGGAGAGAGAGGGAGCGCTATAGGGGCAGAGGAGGTGGTGGGAGCGAGGCACTGCTATCGGAGCAGAGCAAGGAGGTGAGAGAATGGCAGCACTATGGCGGCAGAGCTGGGGGGGGGGGGAGGAGGTAGAAAGGGAGGTGTGAGACAGGCAGCACTGTGGGCAGTTATTGAAGGGAATAAGAGTGACAAGAAGGTAAGCACTACTGAGGGGGAGGTATAGAAGGGGGTGAGAGGCAGCACTGGGGGGCAGGCGTTAAAGAGGGGGGGGGGGGATGAGAGAAACTGCATTACAGAGAGGAGGTATAGAAGGGGGTGAGAGGCAGCACTGGGGGGCAGGCGTTAAAGAGGGGGGGGGGGGGGGGGGAATGAGAGAAACTGCATTACAGAGAGGAGGTATAGAAGGGGGTGTGAGAGGCAGTGCCAGCAGATGAGGGTCAGAGAAGCTGATAAGAAGGGAAGCACTCTGGGGAAGAAGGGGAGGTTGAATAAGGCAGCACCAGGAAGAGGTTCAGGTGGGGTTGGGGGCATTACCTGGAAAGACTCATCACATGATTTGTTGAGATAGTTCAGAGATGCCGCTCGCTTCATGCTGCAAGAGAAGATAGAAAATTGCACCAAAAATGTCTAATGGGAGGGTTCATGTGACACGGGAGGTGTGGTGTGATGGGCGAGTAACACAGGAGGGTGCGATTTGATTGGTATGCGAGACATGGTAGAGTGTAGTGTGGTTTCTGTGTGAAACAGGAAGGTGCGGTGTGATGGGTGTGAGAGACAAGGGAGGGGGCAATGTGGTGGTTGTGTGTAACACGGGAAGGTGCAGTGTGATGTTTGTTTGACATGACAGTGTGGTGTGACGGGTGTGTGCGACACTGGAGGGTGTGGTGTGACGGGGGTGTGTGACACTGGAGGGTGCGGTGTGATGGGTGTGTGTGACAAGAGGGTGCGGTGTGATGGTTGTGTGTGACACTGGAGGGTGCGGTGTGATGGTTGTGTGTGACACTGGAGGGTGCGGTGTGATGGTTGTGTGTGACACTGGAGGGTGCGGTGTGATGGTTGTGTGTGACACTGGAGGGTGCGGTGTGATGGTTGTGTGTGACACTGGAGGGTGCGGTGTGATGGTTGTGTGTGACACTGGAGGGTGCGGTGTGATGGTTGTGTGTGACACTGGAGGGTGCGGTGTGATGGTTGTGTGTGACACTGGAGGGTGCGGTGTGATGGTTGTGTGTGACACTGGAGGGTGCGGTGTGATGGTTGTGTGCGACACTGGAGGGTGCGGTGTGATGGTTGTGTGCGACACAAGAGGGTGCGGTGTGATGGTTGTGTGCGACACAAGAGGGTGCGGTGTGATGGTTGTGTGCGACACAAGAGGGTGCGGTGTGATGGTTGTGTGCGACACAAGAGGGTGCGGTGTGATGGTTGTGTGCGACACAAGAGGGTGCGGTGTGATGGTTGTGTGCGACACAAGAGGGTGCGGTGTGATGGTTGTGTGCGACACAAGAGGGTGCGGTGTGATGGTTGTGTGCGACACAAGAGGGTGCGGTGTGATGGTTGTGTGCGACACAAGAGGGTGCGGTGTGATGGTTGTGTGCGACAAGAGGGTGCGGTGTGATGGTTGTGTGCGACACAAGAGGGTGCGGTGTGATGGTTGTGTGCGACACAAGAGGGTGCGGTGTGATGGTTGTGTGCGACACAAGAGGGTGCGGTGTGATGGTTGTGTGCGACACAAGAGGGTGCGGTGTGATGGTTGTGTGCGACACAAGAGGGTGCGGTGTGATGGTTGTGTGCGACACAAGAGGGTGCGGTGTGATGGTTGTGTGCGACACAAGAGGGTGCGGTGTGATGGTTGTGTGCGACACAAGAGGGTGCGGTGTGATGGTTGTGTGTGACACAAGAGGGTGCGGTTTGATGGTTGTGTGTGCAAGACGGGAGGGTGCGGTGTGATGGGTGTGTGTGTAAGACAGGAGGGTGCGGTGTGATGGGTGTGTGTGACACTGGAGGATGCGGTGTGATGGTTGTGTGTGTAAGACGGGAGGGTACGGTGTGATGGGTGTGTGAGACACGGGAAGGTGCGATGTGATGGGTCTGCGAGACACGGGAAGGTGCTGTGTGATGTTTGTGAGAGACGGCTGGGTGCGTTGTCATGGTTGCGTGTGGCACAGGAGGGTTCGGTGTGATGGGTGTGCGAGACACGGGAAGGTGCTGTGTGATGGGTGTGAGAGACACGGGAAGGTGCTGTGTGATGGGTGTGAGAGACACGGGAAGGTGCTGTGTGATGGGTGTGAGAGACACGGGAAGGTGCTGTGTGATGGGTGTGAGAGACACGGGAAGGTGCTGTGTGATGGGTGTGAGAGACACGGGAAGGTGCTGTGTGATGGGTGTGAGAGACACGGGAAGGTGCTGTGTGATGGGTGTGAGAGACACGGGAAGGTGCTGTGTGATGGGTGTGAGAGACACGGGAAGGTGCTGTGTGATGGGTGTGAGAGACACGGGAAGGTGCTGTGTGATGGGTGTGAGAGACACGGGAAGGTGCTGTGTGATGGGTGTGAGAGACACGGGAAGGTGCGGTGTGATGGGTGTGAGACACGGCTGGGTGCGTTGTAGTGGTTGCGTGTGGCACGGGAGGGTGCGGTGTGATGGGTGTGAGAGACACGGGAAGGTGCGGTGTGATGGGTGTGAGACACGGCTGGGTGCGTTGTAGTGGTTGCGTGTGGCACGGGACGGTGCGGTGTGATGGGTGTGCGACAGGGGAGGGTGTGGTGTGATGGAAGATGGTGCAGCGTGATTGACATGGGAAGGTGCATTGTAGTGGGTGACACGGGAGGGTGCAATGGTATTGGTGTGTGTGTGTGATAGAGTAGGGTGTGCTGTGTGCAAAACTGTAGTGTTCAGTGTGAGGGCAGATGTGACATGGAAAGGGTGCGGTGTGATGTTTGTTGCGTTGGGTTGTTACTTTGAATTGCGCGGTTCAGGCGGTGTTGTTCCCTGTAGTTTCTTCACCAACATTTCGCTGCTTCTTCGCAGGACATCGCGGATCTTCCCCAGAGACCCTGACCTCCTGAGGACCCCACTGCCGTCCTGTAATAAAATGGCACAACTCGCACACCGGGTGTACTACAGGACTAACACAAATAACACAACCGTAACACAAATCCAACAGCATGTGTACCTCAACCAACAGCACAAGCTGTGTCCAAAACACACAGGGGCTGATTTACTAAAGAAAAGTACAGTTGCTCCAGAGCTTAGTAAAGGAGGTAAAACTTCACTTTGCAAAGAATACCCAATCACATGCAAGGAAAAAAAAAAAGAAAAAAAAAGCATTTTTGCTTACACATGATTGGGTGATGGAAATCAGCAGAGCCTCCCCTCAGATCTGGAGCAACTGCACTTGCACTGCACAGTATATTTGCCTTTAGTAAATTAACCCCACAGAGCGTATGCTGTACACACTGCACAAATAACACACACAGTGTACGCCACGCAGGCAACAAACAGCGTACACCACAGACACAACACACACAACGTACACCGCACAGAGACCATTCACACAGTCTATGGCACAGACACAATACATACACACACACACACACACACACACACACACACACACACAGTATACCCCACACAGACAGGACACACACAGTGTAAACTGCGCAGACACAACACACACAACACAGATACAACACTGTACCCTGTGCAGAACACACACACAGTGCTCCAGCGCAGACACAACACACACTGTACCGGTGCAGACAACACACACTGTACCGGTGCAGACAACACACACTGTACCGGTGCAGACAACACACACTGTACCGGTGCAGACAACACACACTGTACCGGTGCAGACACAACAACCTTACACTGTACACAATACAAATATAAACAAACACACAGCGTACCCCGCGCGCACACACAGCATACCCCGCGCAGACAACACACAGCGTACCCCGCGCAGACAACACACAGCGTACCCCGCGCAGACAACACACAGCGTACCCCGCGCAGACAACACGCACAGTGTACTCCGCACACACAACACGCACGAACACACAGCGTACCCCGCACAGACAACACGCACAAACACACAGCGTACCCCGCGCAGACAACACGCATGAACACACAGCGTACCCCGCGCAGACAACACGCATGAACACACAGCGTACCCCGCGCAGACAACACGCATGAACACACACCCAGAAAACACGCATGAACACACAGCGTACCCCGCGCAGACAACACACGCACACAGTATACCCTGTGCAAAAAAACGCTCGGTCCAAGACACATGAAATCAAGGGACACCATTCTAGTCATTCGTTCAGTCACTGTCCAACCAAACCAAACTTTGACCAATGCTCGCAGCCCAGGGCTGTGCCCCCAAAGTTAGGAGACACCGGATGGATTACACCACATGACAACCTTCCTTCTCATCAAACCCTGATCCTCATGTTAGAGAGCCTCCATCTGATAACTGATGACACAGGATGGATGATACTATATGACAACCTTCCTTCTGATTTGACCAGGACCTCCACGTTCGTGAGCAGAGTCTCCTCCTTATAGCTGAAGTTTGGACGGGTGAGAACACGGCACATTCTCTACCAGCCTTGTGGTTATTGGGGTGTCACAATTCTTTTGAATGAGGTGCTTGGCCAATACACCTACTTGTAATCTAATTTTAAAACTGACAGGTTTGTGGAGATATAAATCAATTCTAAACTGGCTTGGACCAATGTATGGATGTGTCGTGCCTGTGGGATCCCCATGCAAGCTGGAAATGACTGTAGTAGGCACCGCTACCTTCCGGGTCCCTTGCCGAGCGGCTGCCATGCTGCTTAATGAACACAGACGTTTAACTCACTTGTCATTAGTGCCATCCAGACAACATTTTGCAGTTTGTCAATCAATGCAAAGCATCCTCTGATTGGATAAGGTGAAGATCGTGAGGTCACTGATCAACACGTGTCAATATACCAATAGCCTTGTTTGTAGACGATGTGATTTGTGTACATGGCGGCCGTCAGAATGGATCTTATATCAATGACTTGTATCCAGAGATCATGTGATAAGGACAGGAAATATATTTATAAATAGGTGAAGAAAATCTATTACTTAAAATAATAGTGGGATTTGGTAATGCTGATCTTGTCCTGTTGTGGATTACAAGGTCCACATTCAGCCCTTTAGGGTTGGAGATTGCAATAGACTGATTCAGTCAGTTATTGGTCAATGGTCAGGTGATGACTGGGACAGGTTGGAACAATTCCCTTCCAATGATTTCTGCCCAGCTTAAAAAAAAAAGGTGTCTGCGAGCCCCTTTTTGGGGGCCTGGGCTGCTGCCTCTGGACACGGCCCTTGAGGGCATTCCCGCATGTGCTTGTAAAAGTAGGTGGAAAGGAGGAGTGCCCGATGTCCAGTAAATGCAAGTTTGTAAAACGTTTATTAACCACTTCAGCCCCCGGACCAATTGGCAGCCAAAGGACCAGGCCCCTTTTTGCGATTCGGCACTGCGTCGCTTTAACTAACAATTGCGCGGTCGTGCGACGTGGCTCCCAAACAAAATTGGCGTCCTTTTTTTCCCACAAATAGAGCTTTCTTTTGGGGGTATTTGATCGCCCCTGCGGTTTTTATTTTTTGCGCTATAAACAAAAATAGAGCGACAATTTTGAAAAAAATGCAATATTTTTTGCTTTTTGCTATAATAAAAATATCCCCAAAAAATATATTAAAAAAAACATTTTTTTTTCCTCAGTTTAGTCCGATACGTATTCTTCTACATATTTTTAGTAAAAAAAAAACAAAAAAAAATAGCAATTAGCGATTATTGATTGGTTTACGGAAAAGTTATAGCGTATACAAAATAGGGGATAGTTTTATAGCATTTTTATTAATATTTTTTTTTTTACTAGTAATGGCGGCGATCAGCAATTTTTATTGTGACTGCGACATTATGGCGGACACATCGGACATTTTTGACTCATTTTTGGGACCATTGTCATTTATACAGAAATCAGTGCTATTTAAATGCATTGATTCCTTTATAAATGACACTGGCAGTGAAAGAGTTAATCACTAGGGGGAGGGGAGGGGTTATGACGTGTGTGTGTTTTTTTACATTAGGGGGCGGGGCTGACGTCCGACGTCATTGATCGGCTTTCCCGATGACAGGGAACAGCCGATCAATGACAGGCAGAGTAGGAAGCGCGGGGAGAGGTTTGTTTACACAGACCTCTCCCCGTTCTTCAGCTCTGTGACCCGATCGCGGGACACCAGCAGCGATCGGGTCCGCTGGTCCCGCGGCCACGGAGCTCCCGACCAGGTCGCGAACGCGCCGCTGGTGGCGCGCACGACCCACGGCCAGGCAATTAAAGGGCCACGTACCCGTACGTGGCTTTGCCTGCCCGTGCCATTCTGCTGATGTATATGTGCAGTGGGTGGTCGGGAAGCGGTTAAGAGTAGCATCAAGTAATCAAGCCAACGTGTTTTGGGGGAACAAAGACTCCCCCCTTCCTCAGGGCTGTTATTGCTTACTAATATTAAATGGGGAAGGATCCCAAGCAGGTGTGTCTAGCACAAAGATATGTCTGCTGGCTGTGTAGATTGGTAAATATATTACACCAACATGAGAAAGTGGGGGAGTCTTTGTTGCCAAAAATGCGTTGGCATCATTACTTGTTGCTACTCTCAATAAACAATTACAAAACTCACCTTCCAACTTTCATTCACTGGATATACTGTGCTCCTTTCTACCTACTTTTACAGGTCCACTTTCGGGAAATCATTGCCGACTTCTTCTGCAAATGATAAAATTACCTGGGATGTCATACTGACCCCTCTGGCTTCAATACTTTAATAATCCCTGAGCAAGTCTGTGAATTGGAACTTCTGACTCATCTCCATACTTATTCTAGGTAAGGGACTCAAAGTATTAAATCTAAGCCAGGAAATTTGCATCATCTGGGGGCAGCTTCTTTAAGACTCTTGAATGAATGAATGAATGAACAACTTGTATAGCGCTACAATGCGAACTGAATCGCCTCAAGGCGCTGTATTGGCGTTTGGTTGTCGAGCTTTGGTTGTCGAACTCTTCTGAAAGGTTCATACCGATGTTTAAAGGGGATGTAAAGGTTCGTTTTTTTATTTCCTAAATAGGTTCCTTTAAGCTAGTGCATTGTTGGTTCACTTACCTTTTCCTTCGATTTCCCTTCTAAATGTTTTTTTTCTTTGTCTGAATTTCTCACTTCCCGTTTCTCCTCAGTAGACTTCACACCATCATCCGAGCGGTGGTTAGTCAGCCAGAACAGCTTACTGAGGAGGAACAGGAAGTGAGAAATTCAGACAAAGAAAAAAAACATTTAGAAGGGAAATTGAAGAAAAAAAAGGTACCGTATATACTCGAGTATAAGCCGACCCGAATATAAGCCGAGGCACCTAATTTTAGCACAAAAAAAAAAAAAAAAAAACTTGGAAAACTTATTGACTCGAGTATAACCCTAGGGTGAGAAATGCGCAGGTACTGTAAGTGTAAAAGAGGGTCAACAATGCCCATCTGCAGCCATAGGTCTCCCGAACTTCATAGATGCCCCCCTAGCTGCAGCCAAAATTTGGGGTCTCTGGACCCAAAGGATCCCGAAATGACATTGCTGCAGATGGACACAGTTGACCGACTTTGGGGCCCTGTATCTCGGGGCCACTTGGTGCTAGGAACTCCAAATGTGCAAACCCAGTGGAACTAGCACTACAACATATCCAAGATGGGGTTCCTAGCACCAAGTGGCCCCGAGATACGGGGCCCCAAAGTCGGTTCGGAAAATGTCAAGCACTTTTCTGCAGCAGAGAATGACATTTCCGAACCAACTTTGGTGCCCCATATCTCTGGGTATGTTGTAGTGTTGGTTCCACTGGGTTTGCACACCAAATTTGGGGTTCCTAATCCTAGCACCAAGTGGCCCCGAGATACGAGGCCCCAAATTCGGGTCGGAAAATGTCATTCTCTGCTGCAGAAAAGTGCTTGACTTGAGTATAAGCCGAGGGGGGCACTTTCAGCACAAAAAAAATGTGCTGAAAAACTCGGCTTATACTCGAGTATATACGGTAAGTGACCAAACAATGCACTAGCTTAACCACTTCAATACCCGCCTATAGACATATGACGTCCACAAGGTGGATCTCCCATCCTGGGTGGACGTCATATGACGTCGTCCTATTCCTGGCCGTCTAAGGGGCGCACGCACACCCGCGGCGTCGCTCAGGACACGGTGCGCGTGCCCTGCGGCCGCGATGTCCGCCGGCCACACGCGATTGCCCGTGAAAACAGCGGGACCTGTCACTGGAGAGGAGACCGATGGTGTGTTCCCAATACAGAGGAACACCGATCGGTCTCCTCCCCTTGCGAGTCCCCTCCCCCCACAGTTAGAATCACTTGCAGGGAACATATATTAACCCCTGCAGCGCCCCCTAGTGTTAACCCCTTCCCTGCCAGTCACATTTACACAGTAATCAGTGCAATTTTATAGCAACGATCGCTGTGTAAATGTGAATGGTCCCAAAAATGTGTCAAAAGGGTCCGAAGTGTCCGCCACAAAGTCGCAGTCACGGAAAAAAAAAAAAAAAATAAAAAAAAAAAAAAAAAAAAAAAAAAAAAAAAAATCGCAGATCGCAGCCATTACTAGTAAAAAATAAATAAAAATGCAATAAATCTCCTATTTTGTAAACGCTATAACTTTTGCGCAAACCAATCAATAAATGGTTATTGCGATTTTTTTTACCAAAAATATGTAGAAGAATACATATCGGTCTAAACTGAGTAAAAAATAGCATTTTTTTTTTCCAAAAAATTGGATATTATAGCAAAAGGTAAAAAATAGCGTTTTTTTTTTTTTTTTTCAAAAAAATTGGATATTATAGTAAAAGGTAAAAAATAGCGTTTTTTTTTTTTTTTTTTTTTCAAAAAAATTGGATATTATAGCAAAAGGTAAAAAATAGCGTTTTTTTTTTTTTTTTTTCAAAAAAATTGGATATTATAGCAAAAGGTAAAAAATAGCGTTTTTTTTTTTCAAAAAAATTGGATATTATAGCAAAAGGTAAAAAATAGCGTTTTTTTTTTTCAAAAGAAAGCTCTATTTGTGGGAAAAAAAAGGACGTCAATTTTGTTTGGGTGCAACGTCGCACGACCGCGCAATTGTCAGTTAAAGCGACGCAGTGCCGAATAGCAAAAAGTGCTCTGGTAAGGAAGGGGGTAAAATCGCCCGGGGCTGAAGCGGTTAAAGGAACCTATTTAGAAAAAACAAACAAAAAACCTTTACAACCCCTTTAATCCTCAAAGACGTTTTATTCATCTACTGTGAGTCCAGTGTTGGATTCTTCTCACGCTCAGTATAAAATTTACATCTACACCACATTTAGAATTTGGGTCTCTGAAAGGCAGCGACAGATCTTGCAGCATCCACAGAAGAATTCTGAAGGTCCTCATCCAACATCTGTTGCCAGTTAGGAGTCTGGTCTGTAATTACACCATGACGTTTCTCAGATGGCAAGACATTCCGGGAGAGCTTGTTTGTGCCTCCAGACAAAATCAGTTAAGTAGCACCGAGTCTATGCTGCTGCCTTCAGGAGAATGGACACCGGCAGACAAAAATTTAAATAAAGGACAGAATATAATAACCCTTCTATCATGCTCCAGTTTTGTAGCAAAGCAATTGTAGAAGCAGATCACAAGAAAAGGCAGAGGGGACCGCATATTCTTTAATGCACTCTAAGAAAGGCAAGTCAAAAATCCTATTTTCTTAAACCATATATTAAAAAGGGACAGGGGGTGAAGAAATTCAGGCACGTTGGGATGTCCAAAAGCTGTTTAACTCTTATGCCCCGTACACACGGTCGGATTTTCCGACGGAAAATGTCCAATCGGACAATGTTGTCGGAAATTCCGACCGTGTGTGGGCTCCATCGGACTTTTTCCGTCGGACAAAGTTTTAACTCCTGCTCTCAAATTTTCCGACAACAAAGTCCTGTCGGACTTTTTCCGATCGTGTGTAGCGAATTCCGACGGACAAAGTGCCACGCATGCTCAGATCCCATTACAAGACCAAAGCTATTGGCTACTAGCCTCTAGGTAGTGCCGTCGTACGCAGCGAACGTCACCACGTTCAGAATGATCGGATTTTCCGACAACTTTGTCCGACCGTGTGTATGCAACACCAGTGTCGGACAAAATCCGTCAGACGGATTTTGTGGTCGGAATTTCCGACCGAGTGTACGCGGCAAAAGTGTCAACAGGCCCAAGAAAAACCATGGGGGGGTTGAACAGAGCTTACAGAACCACCCGAAGAGCCGATGACCGAAGCCAACTTAAAGAACATGTGCAACGAGGGCCAGGTGGCAGACTTGCAAATCTGAGAAAGATGCCAGAGGCTGAAATGTGCAAGAAGCTCTAACCAATCTTGTGCGGTGTGCTTTAAAAGGAAACCTTGTCCTGAAGTCCTAAGGCTTGAACGACGAGTTGCTACCAGCTGTTAGCGGAAAGTGAAGCAGGCTGTGCCCTAAGGGGATTTGCACAAATGACAAACTGTCTAAAGCATCCATTCTCAAGCAGGGTTCCTTAGATCCCTAGGGTTTCTTCAGCTGTGGCTAACTGACCTATCTGATGGTGCCTGCATAGTTTCAAATTGAACACCACTTGGCGGAGCGGATACTGCAAGGGTATCATTCTGGCCATCCCCATAAGGGCAGCATTCTTCCCACAACCAATATAAGGGGCATTTTATCAATGACTCCCAATGGACTAAACTTACCAGGGGTTCCCCGAGATTTGAAAATGATCTCAAGGGTTCCTCTGGGGTAAAAAGGTTATGAAAGGATGGTCTAAAGGGGGCAGAAGCTGAGAGATTTACTGAACAACATGTAGCACACGCAGGCGATTGAGGGAAATTGCCTTTGGATTCTGTGGAGCAAGACAAAAGAAAGAAAAACAAACAATGTCTTGGGTGGGGAAAAAATAAATAAACCACTCCGGAAAGAAAAGAGGCCGCAGGCCTAAGACAACATTGCCCAAGTTGTAGCAAAAGAAAAAGTTCTGTACAGGTTAAGGTCACCAATTCAGAGACTCACCTCACAGGAGGTAAAGGCAATGAGAAAGGCAACCTTGTGTGTAGGAGTAGATAGAGGAATGTCCCTGATAGGTGTGATGGGCAGTTCTTGAAGAACTGACAGAACCTAGTTGGGATCCCACTGTGTCACATGGGCTGTACAGGGGGAATAATGTAAGCAACACCCTGTACAGTGGGCTTCACAAAGGAGTGAGAAGCAAGCTTCTTTGGAAAAGTGATTTATCCCTTGATAGTTCAAGGCCAAATGTTGAACCAGACCAAAAGAATAAAGGATCCAGACCAGCCCAGAGAAGACAGGATCCATCCCATAGAGTACTCTTCTTGAGATTGAAATATCCTTGCACCACACCATGAGAATTACATCTTCTAGGTGCGATGGTAGACATTGAGAAAAGTTGATTTCCTCGTGTTTTAAAAAGGACCTGGGCTTCAAAAACAAGATTGCTAAATTCAGTGACTGAGAAGCAGGGTGGTAAACTGGTCCTTTGGAGAGAGGATCTGAATGATCTGGAAGGCACACAGAGTCTGCCAGGAGTATGTAGACATACCATGTCCACCTGGGCCAATGTGACGAGAATCACCGTTATGTCCTCCATATCGATCCAGAAGTGTAGGCAGGGAAGCATTTCAGAGGAGAAAAGGCATACACCTGGTTGAACTCATCCCAGAGTCACCAGTGACCAGAGCATCCACTGCAAAGTCTATAGAATCCCTGGATCTGGAGACAAACTTGCCCAGCTTGTCACTGAACCCAGAATACAAAAAAGGTCCACATCTGGTGTCCCACATCTGCAACAGAGGCCTTGAAAGACCTCGGGATAAAGAGACTATTTTCTGGAGCTCAGACCTTGGTGACTGAAGAAGTCCACCTGAGAAGTGCAAGGTGGACAGGACTGGATCATGACGATCCACCCAAGCCAGAATATGATAGGCTTCTTTTTCAACCGCAAGACTTTTGGTTCCTGTTAGTTGAGGAAATTGCCATGGAATTGTCCAACCGAACCCTGGTTGGCTAACCTTGCAGTTAAGAGATCCACCGTTGAAGGGATAGTCAAGTGTTAATGGGGGGTGGGGGAAGGGGGCTGGATAGCTTTTTCTGGCAACTAAGTTCCTCCGATGAAGAAAGTATCCAGGACTTCTCCCCAGCCTGCCAAGTTGATATCTGAGTGAGAACCTTCCAAACCAGTGGGAAAAAGACTCGAGCGCTGGACTTATGACCCACCAGACCAAGGTAAGCCAACCTTTGCGTTTCAGGTGCAGGTGACTGTCCAGAGACTTAGCCGGTTTGTCTCATGGTGCCAGAATGTTGAGTTGCAATGGTCTAAAGTGCAACTGGGAATTTAGAAGAGCTTCAAAAGAGGCCAATTTCAAGTCCAGAACGTGCATGCAAAAGCAGGCGATTGGTTGGCTCCTGGACTGTAGAGTCCAAACCTAGGAGTAGAGAGACTGGAGTTTGTCCAGTGGAAGGAAAAACCTTGGAAAGGGGTCCAGGACCAGGCCTAGATACTCCAAAAACAATGAGACGGTTCCACTGCTGACTTCTGGAGAATTAGGATCCACCTGAACCTCTGCAGTGTCTGAACAATCTGTTGGACAGTTGCTAAGGGAGCCTGTGCCAACTGATCTCTAAGGTGGTCATTTGAATATTGCATGGGAATGCCCTGAGACCCAAGCAAAGCAAAAGGAGCTAAAATTCAGTAAAAAAAAAAAATAAACTAAAAAAAAAATAAAAAACTAAAAAGGGAAAGGCTCTGTGCCCATTGCAACATAGGAGGTAGTTTTGGTGGGGGGGGGGGGGACATGAAAGTAAGCATTTAGGATGTCCACAGAGGCCTAAACATCTGAGATGGAGGTATGCAATAACCAAAGATTTTTTTGTGAACAGAGGAAGGTGTCGACAACCATTGGATCCAGTATGGGGCAGAAGCCCCCTTTGTCCTTGGGGTGAGTTAACAGGTTTGACTAGAAACCCCTGGAACCTTTCCCTTTCCAGGATAAAAGTTTTGACCCCTTGAAAAAGGAGGAGTTGTTCCAAAGCAGCAAGAAGGTATGCCAATCTTTGCGGGGTCGCTGACAAGTTTAAGAACATGACACAGAGTGGTGTCTGAGACCGATATCCCAGCTTGTAGCTTCTAGATACAACATTCTGGACCTAATCATCCAAAAACCCTGAGATCAGATGATTGCAACAGATGTCTCACTACTTTAACACGTGGGGGCAACCTCCCTCCCCCACTGTGAGGAAGACTTGCTCAAAGATTAGGATGTGGGGTCCAGGACTTATGCCAGAACTGAGGTCTAGGCTTGCCTTGAAAAGGAACTTTTCTTAGTGTCCCCTTTTTTTTTTCTTTTGTTCCTTCGAAGTAGAGATATTCCCAGTGTGAGATTTTGCCATTTTTTTCTGGGGCAAAAATAAACTCTTACCCTCCAACCCCAGTGATCTCCTTGATAACATTGGCTAGGGATTTTCCAAAGAGGCACTCAACAAAGGACATGTGCAAGAGGGGTTTCATGATCTGATGCTCCACTGGCACAGGGTCTTTTGCATTTGTACCAAAAGGAGACCCCATTCTGGGTATTTGGCATATAATATCCACTAGCCTGTCAACACAATAGAGTACAGCCACAAACTCATGTTTGTGAAGGACACAGGGATCCATTAGGCTAGATCCAGGATACGGCAATATATCCTTGGACCAGACGGCTAAGGTCTGGCAGATGGAGATGGCAGCACTGGCAGGACCTGCGAGGGGGAAGAAGGCCTTAGAAAGGGCTTTTAGCCTTTAATCCACAGGGTCTTTAAATACCGGGAAGTACTCAACAGGGACAGCCAGAGTCTTGTTAGGACAGGAAATGCCTGGATACAAAACGTGAACAGTCCACTTCTTTAAGGAACTGTTCTCCTCAATAGGATATTGCTGGGCAAAACGATTGGGAGGAGGTCTTTGGAATTAGGCCAATCCCTAAGACTGAGTATCAGCAAACCTAATTCCTTCAAGGAGAGTTTGCATTCCTCATTGTCCTCAGCTGTGGATGCAAAGACAGCTGCAGATGTATCAGACAGGCTCTGGGAGAATTTGCCTACATCCGCTGCAATCAGAGTTAACTATTATGGATAGTTAGCAATAAAAGCTTTTATTGTGGCAGAAGATGTCCACCCTGGGCAACAGAGGAGGAAGCTATGCTTGGAGGAGCATGGGAGATGGGAGTTATTCTAGGCTGTCCTTACAGGTTTATTTGCTAGTGTCCAATATCCTGTAGACAGCAGGATAACCCAATGTAGTTGCCTTACCTTACACTGTGCCCCTTAAAGTACGATTAACAACATTTAAGTTTAAGCTCACTACAGTGGATAATAAAAACGTCTCTGTCTTGAAAGGGTTGACTTGATGGTTTCCTTATTATAAAGTCATGGACATTCTGGTATGCGATGCCTCTTGCGTGTTAAGATTACATTATCATGGCATTTTCACACAGAAAACTGTAGATTTGTGCCAGACTTCATACAAGCCGTCAATGGGGACAGTAGAGGACGTTCCAAAAGGTATTCGGTCATACACCAACTGTCGAGAGTCAACAAGCACACATCAACAATAATTTGCGCTTGTTGACTCTTCACGAATCGCTCACTCGTTCTATGAAAATATATAAAACAATAACCTGAAAGCATGTCAACATCTTCCAACTCCCAATGGTTACGGATCCAAAACCTATGAAAGAGTACGAACCCCCACCACTAGACTCCCAAAACGGTGACCCCCCCCTCACACACACTCTACTAAGCTCACAAAATAAGAACCCCCCCTCAACTGAATTCACAATAATGGTACCCTCTTCATCTTCTAAACTCACTAAAACTCTAAAATGGTGGGGTGACGCCATCCACTGGTATCACAATGATGGCACCCCTTTCCACTGGATTCACAACAATGGGACTTCCCTGCACTGAGCTCATAACAATGGGAACCTCCCTCTACCAAACTCATAAAAATGGTACACCCCCCCCCCCCCCACTGAACTCACAACGTGCCCCCACCCTCCACCAAACCCACAGTATTAGGAGCCCCTGTACTGAACTCAAAACAGTGGGAACCCTCTTCAGTCAACAATGATACAACTCCCCTCCACTGGACTCACACCAAGGTGTGACCCTTCTTTCTAAACTCATAATGATGGGGCCTTCTCCCTCTCCACTGAATTCACGATAAGAGACCCATTGCCTCTTTTTTCCACAATAATTTTACCAACCCCCCCCCCCCCCCCCCCCACACACCCACACACACACACACACACACACTTACCACTGAACAAAAATGGGGTCCCCCAGAAACCAAAATTAAACATAACAGATGGACAAATGTCCTAGTTCCTCATTCATACAGCAAACATACTCATCTTACCCCTCTTGCATTATACTGGCATCTCACATCACGAAAGGACACCAAATATTAAGCAGTTTAATTATGCAAATTATCATGAATTTGAAAACAGACCACTAATAACTTAAATACTTAATTCCCATAACATAAATATTGCAATTCGTTGAGACCTGATTAATGCACAGAAGAGTACATAGGATGGGCAGAGAGCATTAGAACACAAAAGGCAGTGAAAACATGAAGACAAATAGACAAAATACATCAGAAAGAGGCAACACAGCAAGAAGGTAGGAGTAGTTGGGTACAGATGGTGGGAAAAGCTAAATGGTGGAGCTCAGTACAAGGAGGAGGAGATGGGAAAGGATTTGGGAGGGGGAGGGAGAGGGAGATGGAGCTCATCACCGGGAGGAAGGGAGATGGAGCTCATCACCGGGAGGAAGGGAGGGAGGGAGATGGAGCTCATCACCGGGAGGGAGGGAGGTCGATGGAGCTCATCACCGGGAGGGAGGGAGGTCGATGGAGCTCATCACCGGGAGGGAGGGAGGGAGGTCGATGGAGCTCATCACCGGGAGGGAGGGAGGTCGATGGAGCTCATCACCGGGAGGGAGGGAGGTCGATGGAGCTCATCACTGGGAGGGAGGTCGGGAGAGAGATGGAGCTCATCACCGGGAGGGAGGGAGAGAGATGGAGCTCATCACCGGGAGGGAGGGAGAGAGATGGAGCTCATCACCGGGAGGGAGGGAGGGAGATGGAGCTCATCACCGGGAGGGAGGGAGGGAGGGAGAGAGATGGAGCTCATCACCGGGAGGGAGGGAGGGAGGGAGAGAGATGGAGCTCATCACCGGGAGGGAGGGAGGGAGATGGAGCTCATCACCGGGAGGGAGAGAGATGGAGCTCATCACCGGGAGGGAGGGAGGGAGAGAGATGGAGCTCATCACCGGGAGGGAGGGAGGGAGGGAGATGGAGCTCATCACCGGGAGGGAGGGAGATGGAGCTCATCACCGGGAGGGAGGGAGATGGAGCTCATCACCGGGAGGGAGGGAGATGGAGCTCATCACCGGGAGGAGGCAGGAGAAGATACTCTTTCAGAAGGGACAAGAAGCTAGGACTAATTACTAGAAAATGGGACCCACCAAGGGGGCACAGAAGGGAAAAGATGGCATGCATTACTGTAAGGGAACAGAGTTGGGATCCATGTTGCAGGCACTACCCTATTGGACACAAAAATGACAAGGAGAGGGGTAGCTTAGAACAGACTTGGGGGCTCTCTTGAAAGGGATAAGGGTCACCAATGGATGCCCAAGAAAAAAAAAAAAAAGCATTTGTATGCAACAGACAAAACTTTTGCAGAAAGGGGGAGGGGAATCTATGAGGACAGAGAAGCAGCATAAGCTGGCCATACACTAGTAGAATTTCATTCAAAATCTTTAGTTTCAAGTACGTTCATTTGACTTTCTAATCGTTGGGGCCAAGTCGACATTTGTTTTCAACTGCAAGGACGAGAAAATTTGAAGGAGCAGAATGGAATGAGCAAATTTTTAACAGTGAATGTTTTTTGTTCGGGAAAGTCCATTTATTCCAAAATAAGATGTCCAAAACAAAAATTTTTTTAAGTACTTTTGAATGACATTCATAGAGTCATCACATATACTGAGAATTTTTGTACGAATATCTACTAGTTTATGGCCAACTTAAGACAGCAGGAATGCCTTGTACTCAGGATCACGGGAACAATGAGACAGTTATTGATTGGGGTACAAATGGTGCCACATATGGTGGTTTGGGGGGAGGGCATACCCACCAAGCATTACTGCAGACAGACCCCGCAAAATAAAGGGGATGAAGAAAAATTCATATACTTTAAAAATTGGCACAGGGATGGCACATTTGGCACTGCAAAGTAGGGAAGGAAATCAGGAAGTTGGTGAACATGAAGGACATAAATGACTGGCTGGGTTTCAGAAGCACGGGATACCATGAGGAAGACAAGTGGAGAAACAAAATGACTGATGCATAGGACAACTTTAAAAAGTGTATCTAAAGCCAAAACAGAAATGTAATATATTGCTGCTTTGCCGTCCTTAGATGCAGTGGCTGCATTTGTTTTCCATTTTTACCTTCATCTAGCGATCCTTCCAGTAACACATCTTCCTGTCCTAGGGTGACAACACTCACTCACTGTACTATATCTAGGAAGGGATCCACGATTGTCACCCTAAGCTGCTCTCCTGATATATGAGCTTGTATACAAGTCCAACGCTTGACTTCTCCATCACATAGGTAGGAGGAGTGGTTGCCTTCCGGGTAGGTCACAGAAAATAGCTGAGAAAACTGATAATGTTTAAGATTTCACTGTACCGCATCTATGGAGGGAGCCATGGTTGCTCTCCCGATTTGAAATTAGAGACAAGTCTTACTTTCTTCATCTCCGGTATATGGGGGGAGGAGGCAGAATTAGCATTTTTGCAGAAGATATGTTGGAAGGAAGATAAGACTTCTGTAAAAATTCACAGGAAGTAGCAAGGTCGTTGCATTTTCGGGAGGATTACCAGGTATTTTCTGTACTTACCAAAAACGTTCTTAGGCCAAAAAAAAAAAGGAAAACCAAATACAAAAACCACCACATCTTATGATGGGTAAGCTGCAATATATTTCGTTCTTGGGTTTAGATATCCTTTAATCTCCAAGATAGCTCGAAATGCTGAAGTTTTGAAGGAAGTCAACGCTCACCGACTAGTTTGGCAAGTTTTAGGCACATTATGTAAGCACTGCCACTTCATCAGTCGATTACTTTGCTCTCCTAGGCTCTTGACAGAACCTCACCTTTTTGGGAGGGGTATTTGAAAAAAAGAGCAAAACCTAAAAAGGACAGGACCCAATATGGGGCATTGTAAAGTGGGATATGTCCCACCAAATAAGAGTTCACCTGACAGGATCCATAGTGGACAGGGTGACGTGACAGAAGGAAAACAGGGGGCTATACGAGGAAAGAAGACAGAAGAAGCAGCAACTAACCAGAGAGAGAAGGATCGGGGGGGGGGGGGGGGGTTTGGTTAATTTTAAGGGGTGTTTAGGTGAGTTCAGAAAAGGACAGTGTGATGGGGTATTCAGAAGGGACAGGATGGTGTGATGTGGAGAGGAGTCTATGAAAAAGGATAACATAGGAGATATGGCAAACAAAGTTGGATAACATGATAGTCTGAACTTCTCAACAAGAAATGGTGAAGAATGGTGCAATGTTCTCAGGAGGCCCAAGACAAAAGAAGAGACATTGAAAATCTAAGAGTGCAGGATGGCAGTGCTTAGAGAAGAAAACAGGAAAAGTCAACAGTTTTGAAAATGTAGAGGATGAACATTTCAGGTGGGCAGGTAACATCCACGGGGGGGCCTTTGTCCATGTCATCTGGATCATGATGGTATGGAAGGGTAACAATGCCTCTTATGTATGGGATTGTATCTTGCAGTGATTGGAAGTGTGGGGAGGCAGGGTCTTGTTCTGTCCTTTAAGCCAATGACTGCAGCCCCTCTGCTGGGGATGGGACAGGGGTACTTATTTTCCGACGGTGGGGTAATTAAGCCTAAAAAGCACAGAAATAAAAGGAAAAAAAAAAAAAAAAAACACAAACTTACAGCAACCGTGCTAGAGGAAACCCAAACCCAGCGAGAGGAGGAGCAGGAGCAACAGATAGGTGGATCCCAGGAGAATAAGGGGGCATATGGCCATTGCCATGGGAGAAGGTTCTACCTATAGACGCTAATGCAACATAGTCACCCCCTTAATGACAGTCTAATATGGGTCTCCTCAAACTATTTTTCATATTTTTATGCTTTTGATGAAGGCCTAAAAGGTGGAAACGCGTCAGTATTTTTGGATGATGTTATTGCTGTAATGCTCAAATAAATATTTTCTAATGGAGAAGCTGTCGAGTTGCCGGCCTGTACTTTCTATGGATCTTAATTAGCCAGAGCACCGACTACTCTACACACCAACTATACTATATAGCGGTAGAGCTTGGGTGAGTTTTTCTCTTGCTACTTTGTCCTCAAACTATGGCCTGTGGGTTAGGTACGGCACTCTTCCGTATTTTACCCTCACCCCCGCTGCCTCGCTACTCATTCATTCAGCTGCATACTATACAACACGGCGCTAGAGACTAGTAGCAAAACACCAATGGTGATAGAAAGGCTTACCGTCGCTGCAGCTTTCCTGCTACTCATTCATTCAGGGCCAGTTTGAACAGCCCGATGGAGCACATAGTTCACACACTGGTGACGTGTGCGCTGTAGGCTAGGGGGACCTCAGTCTGCAGGCACCCAATGATTCTGTAGTGCGCTAGCGACTTCTGAGCAGCAGCCAATGATGTAGAACAGTCTCCCGCAATCTTTGTGGGCAAAGAAACTGGCAATTTCCTCCTTGTCATCTTCTGTAAAGCCATACAGTATTAGAACTTGCTTGGAATCTTGTCCAAGAGACAAATAAAATGGACTGAGTGGACGATAGTCTGGGTACGCTTTGTAAAGTGAAGCTTCATCTCATTTACTAAGCTCTGGAGCTACTACACTTGCAAATTTCAACGTCTGTTTTCTTTTAGTAAATCAACCCCATAGTGTCCATAGGCATATCAAATAATCAAGATGTGACCATCGCCAGATTTCCAACGCTAGACTTGTAGCACGGGAGGACCCTTCAGCGTCCAATATGACCAACGTGTTTCGAGGGGCAGTCTCCCTTCTTCAGAGGGCTCTGAAGAAAGAGAGCTGCCCCTCGAAACACGTTTCCCCATACTGGACACTGAAGGGTCTTCCCATGCTACAAGTCTAACGTTGGAAAGCTGGTGATGGTCACATCTTGATTCTATAATATGACTATCGACATGATGGGGTGCATTTACTAAAAGGCAAACTGACTGTACCTTCAACATCCAATATGGCTAACAAGTTTTGAGTGGGCAGTATCCCTTCGTCAGAGGGCTCTGAAGAAAGGGAGCTGCCCCTCGAAACACGTTTCCCCCATACTGGACACTGAAGGGTCTTCCCATGCTACAAGTCTAGCTTTGGAAATCTGGCGACAGTCACATCTTGATTATTTAATATGCCTATCGACACTATGGATTTGCTTTTATTTATTTGATTTTATTTATAAATAAAGTGTTTATGAAGGTAATGCGCCCTCTGTTTTTTTAGTGATGCATGCGAAGGGACACCCACAGTCCTAGAAGGGCGGCAAGGCAATACAGCACCAGGCCATGGGTTGGATAAGTGGATAACCTACCAGACTCTAAGCATCATATTCAAGCACACAAGGATGTTTTTACTCTAATAACTATCATCCAAAGCAGGCTTCTCCCAGATAATTTAAAATGTCCCATATCTTGTTTTGTGGGACTTCAGGGGACGGAGTCGTTAGTCTACCACATATCCCCACCCGAGAGGACAGAATAAAAAAAGGAGAGCAGAGACAGCCAAGCAGGACATTAGGAGGACCCCATAATTATAGAGGAGCTGAGTATACAGCCCACCATCACAAGTCCAGGAGCGAACTACAACATCCATGAGCACAGGACGAGAGACACACAACACACGTCAGGAACACGTGGTCCAAAATAAAAAAGGAAGGAGGGGGGCACAGATCATGGACAGCATATCACATAGCGTGTTAGAAAAGAAAAACATGCCACATACGGGAACGGCAGATGCATCATTTGGGAGGAGATTAGAAGGACGAGAAAAGCAAGGACAGGGGACAACTAGAGAGAGGGGGAGTGGGTTACATTGTGGTGTGGTGAATGTTTGGGGACAGGAGGGGGTACGGTGGAAATACAGGCAGGACACAAAGCTGGAGGTCATAAGAGGGAATCAAAGTTATATAGGATTAGGGAGGGAGGGGGGGGGGGGGGGTTGCCATTACAAGTAAACAGGTTAAGGAAAATGTTAAGTGTTTCCAGTCTAAGGATTGCAGAAGAAGCATCTATTTACCCAAAACAGAAAAATGCAGCCAACACGGATAACACATCATTCATTGAACACACCTTTATGGTTCACTGTCCGCACACTGAACATTATAAGTTATGTCAGACTAGCTCGCTCAAGTGTCCACAGCAGGCACTTCTCTCATTCATCCACACTTATTATAAAGGATTTATATAGCGAGCGCCAACAGTTTTGCGCAGTGCTTCTCCCCTTATGGCAGAGTCAGAACCCTCCCCCACACATACATCCTTCATCTATGGGGGGTCAGAACCATCATCCACACGTCATCCACTTATAGGGGGGAGCAGAACCACCTCCTCCACCTATGGGGAATCACAATCCTCCCCTGCACATATGTCCTCCACCTACTTGATTAGAATCCTCCCCTGCACATATGTCCTCTACCTATGGGAAATCAGAATCCTCCCATGCACATATGTCCTCCACCTATGGGGAATCAGAATCCTCCCCTGCACATATGTCCTCCACCTACGGGGGATCAGAATCCTCCCCTGCACATATGTCCTCCACCTACGGGGGATCAGAATCCTCCCCTGCACATATGTCCTCCACCTATGGGGGGTCAGAACCATCACCCAACACATCATCCACTTACAGGGGGGAGCAGAACCATCCTCCCCTGCACATATGTCCTCCACCTACGGGGGGGGGGGGGGGATCAGAATCCTCCCCTGCACATATGTCCTCCACCTATGGGGTATCAGAACCTTCCCCTGCACAGATGTCCTCCACCTATGAGGGATCAGAACCTTCCCCTGCACAGATGTCCTCCACCTATGAGGGATCAGAACCTTCCCCTGCACAGATGTCCTCCACCTATGAGGGATCAGAACCTTCCCCTGCACATATGTCCTCCACCTACGGGGGGGGGGGGGGGGGGGATCAGAATCCTCCCCTGCACATATGTCCTCCACCTATGAGGGATCAGAACCTTCCCTTGCACATACTGCATGTCCTCCACCAATGGAGGATCAGAACTCTCCCCTGCAGATATGTTCTCCACCTACAAATATGGGATCAGCATTCTCCCCCTTGGACATATATGTCTTTCATGTATGGGGGATAGAACCCTCCACATATGGAGGATCAGCACACTCCCCCTTGCACATATGTCATTGTATACCCTCCCCTGCACATATGTCCTCCACCTATGTGGGATTACAACTGCCCCTGCACATATGTCCTCAACCTAAGGGGGGGGATCATAACCCTCCCCTGCACATATATCCTTCACCTACAAGGGGGGGGGGATTACAACCTGCCCCTGCACACGTGTCCTCAACCTATGGAGGATCAGCATCCTCAACCTATGGAGGATCAGCATCCTCCACCTACCGTATGAAGTTTCTTTCCCCACCCTCCCCATACAGATCCTCTAACAAGACTCATGTAGGAAAGCCAATTGCAGATGGGTTAGCCTGCTCTTGCCCCGACTATGGCAAGTTATCAATAACTTGAACAGTTATGACAAATATGTACCGATTGTGTGAATGCAGATTTTGCTTTGATTGTGTGTAGCACAATTATTGTTCATTTCTACGTGGCACATTTCGTTTTAGCAACATCTGTTACACGCCTTTTGTTTATCAGGGTGGGGGATAAGAGTGAGAACGGATCAGAACCCGTTCTTTACTGTCCAGCTCTATTTTCGGATGAGGGAATGAGGCTGAATCTCCTCAATGGGGACACAGAGGTTCTTCACCATTTCAGACTCCATCCAAAAAAAAGAAAAAAAAAAGTAAGCGTTGGGTGGGGCAGACTACCAAAGATAAATGACAATTACCATGGCGTCCATTGGAGGCCCAATCAACCAACTCCATCAGGATCTTTAAGACACCGGCAGTTAGAGGATTGTATATTAATTTTCTGCCATTTAATTGGGCAATTTGTCATTCTGACTCACCACCACACAAAAAAAAAAGGTTTATGTCCCACTCAGGTGATATACAGAGTGGTGCCCACCCTCCACTTCCTAAACCATATACTACTGAGGCCTCTCACTCCCCATATGCACCGTACACCTCACCGCACAACTGTACGATAGAGAAATCTCATTTATACAGTGCCTTGAAAAAGTATTCATACCCCTTGAAATCATCCAAATTTTCTCATGTTACAACCAAAAATGTAAATGCATTTTATGCGGTGGACCAACACAAAAGTGGCACAGACTTGCGAAGTGAAAGGAAGATGATAAATCGTTTTCAAATCTTTTTTTACAAATAAATATGTGAAAAGTGTGGGGGGTACATTTGTATGGCGCCCCCCGGAGTCAATACTTTGTGGAATCCCCTTTCTCTGCAATTACAGCTGCAAGTCTTTTTGGGGATGTCTCTACCAGCTTTGCACATCTAGAGAGGGACATTTTTGCCCATTCTTCTTTGCAAAATATCTCAAGCTCTGTCAGATTGGATGGAGAGGGTCTGTGAACAGCAATTTTCAAGTCTTGCCACAGATTCTCAATATGATTTAGGTCTGGATTGTGACTGGGCCATTCTAACACATGAATATGCTTTGATCTAAACCATTTCATTGTAGCTCTGGCTGTATGTTTCGGGTCGTTGTCCTGCTGGAAGGTGACCCTCCGCCCCGGTCTCAAGTCTTTTGCAGACTCTAACAGGTTTTCTTCTAAGATTGTCGTGTATTTGGCTCCATCCATCTTCCCATCAACTCTGACCAGCTTCCCTGTCCCTGCTGGAGAAAATCATCCCCACAACATGATGCTGCCACCACCATGTTTCACGGTGGGGATGGTGTGTTCAGGGTGATCTGCAGTGTGCACACATAGCGTTTTGCTTTTAGACCAAAAAAATTAATTTTGGTCTCCTCTGACCAGATCACCTTCTTCCACATGTTTGCTGTGTCCCCCACATGGCTTCTCACAAACTGCAAACGGGACTTCTTATGACTTTCTTTCTCCAATGTCTTTCTTCTTGTCACTCTTCCATAAAGGGCAGATTTGTGAGAACACGACTAATAGTTGTCGTGTGGACAGATTCTCCCACCTGAGCTGTGGATCTCTGCAGAGTTACCATGGGCCTCTTGGCTGCTTCTCTGATGAATGCTCTCCTTGCCCGGCCAGGTCAGTTTAGGTGGACGGCCATGTCTTGGTAGGTTTGCAGTTGTGCCATACTCTTTACATTTTCAGATGATGGATTGAACAGAGCTCCGTGAGATGCTCAAAGCTTGGGATATAGATAGATCTATCTATCTTTTTGTTTTAATAACCTAACCCTGCTTTAAACTTCTTTACAACATTATCCCTGACCTGTCTGCTGTGTTCCTTGGCCTTCATGATGCCGTTTGTTCACTTAGGTTCTCTAACAAACCTCTGAGGGTACAGAGGGTAACCTCTGAGGGTACAGAGGGTAACCTCTGTTAAGCTGGCCATACACCTTTAGATTATCTGCAGATTTTCTATGGTTAGATGGAAAAAGTGCAACAGATTTCTCCATGTTCGCTAAACTGTGTGGATGGAGGAATATCCCACTTTTTCCATCTAACCATAGAAAACATGCAGATAATCTATAGGTGTATGGCCAGCTTTATAGAACAGTTATATTTATACTGAGAATAAATGAATTACACACAGGTGGCCTCTATTTACTAATTAGGTGATTTCTGAGGGCAATTGGTTCCACTAGATTTTTAGTTAGGGGTATCAGAGTAAAGGGGGGCTAAATACAAATGCACGCCACACTTTCATATTTCTTTGTAAAACATTTTGAAAACAATTTATAATTTTCATTCCACTTCACAATTATGTGCCATTTGTGTTGGTCCATCACATAAAATCCCAATAAAATACATGACAAAATGTGGAAAATGTCAAGGGGTATGAATATTTTTTCAAGGCACTGTACATGCTGGCCAAGCCTCACCTATTCATAGAGATGGGCAAGATGTTTAGAATTATTTGTCATATATATATATATATATATATATATATATATATATATATATATATATATATATATATATATATATATATATATATATATATATATATATATATATATATATATATATACACACACACACACACATATATATATATATAGAATATAATTTCAACAAAAACGTAGAGAATGATCCATGATGGGTGATCTTGTGATGATGATCAAATAGATGAAATGTGGATTTCAAAGAATAGGCAAGACAGGTTGTAAACCTACTTGTGCAAATGCTCCAATACCTAAAACAGATACCTTTGCAGTTCGATCTTAGCACATAGAAAATGAATGGGCTCAAATCGCACCGCAAATAAATCGCATGCGATTTGAACAGGAATGCGGAGCGATTACTGTCCGAATCACATGCAGTTTCCCGCACAGCTCCTGCGTCAACCCGGGCTTGTCCTAGTGACTTCAGCCTGGGTTCACTCAGGAGCGGTGCAGGAAACTGCATGTGATTCGGACAGGAATCGCTCCACATTCCTGTTCAAAGTGAAGAAAGGAACACCAAGGATTCCTCAAAAGGGTCCAAAGCTTTACATTTTGTGGTCACATAATAAACATACGGCAAAGTTTTCGGAAGCCACGCAGGGCCCCTTCAAGGCTCCAAAATGTTGCTGTGTGTTTATTATGTGACCACGAGCTTTGGACTCTTTTGAGGAATCCTTGGTGTGCCGGTGACCTTTCTTCACGCCGATTATCTACAGTTTCCAGCCTGTGGTCATTGCAGCACCCAGCATTACTGAACTGCCAATTTCGGAACCGTGTGCTTTGGGGAATATTGCATTCCTGTTCAAATCGCATGCAATTCTTTGCAGTGCGATTTGAGCCCATTCATTTTGTGTCAGCGAGGACTTGAGCACAAGAATTGGTACTCATACTCGCTATTAAAAACAGGTATCGGTATATCCCCAACGTCCATCATTACACGCAGACTATGCTATGTAACCAACGCTTTCCTAAACTGCCGCAAAACAGGGCAACAGAACTGTACAATTATATTTAGGAGAGAAAACATGCATCCCACATCGCGGCCAACAAGTACCCCACACCGAGGCCGACACGCACCCCACACCGAGGCCGACGCGCACCCCACGTACCCCACACCATGGCCAACACGTACACCGTAGCCAACACGCACCCCACACCATGGCCAACGCGTACACCGTAGCCAACACGCACCCCACACCATGGCCAACGCGTACACCGTAGCCAACACGCACCCCACACCATGGCCAACGCGTACACCGTAGCCGACAAGCATCCCACGCTTTCTCCCACAATCCAGCACGCCATGCACACATACGCACTGCATACAGAAGACAGGAGGCAGCGTTGTTATGACAGGGTGGGGGACATGCAGGAGACCATTATGGCTCTTGGTGAGACAATCATAAGAAGTGACCACCAGCTGCCCTGACACACACAGCGAGGGAGGGGCTCCACCCAACTTTGTAGACAGTCAATTGATCTTTCCTGGTCTCACAGACAGGATCGGCACCCCCCTCAGGCAGGGCAGATTACACACAGCTGTCCAAACACTGTAGGGCAGGGATATGCAATTAGCGGACCTCCAGCTGTTGCAGAACGACAAGTCCCATGAGGCATAGCAAGACTGACAGCCACAAGCCTGACACCCAGAGGCATGATGGGACTTGTAGTTTTGCAACAGATGGAGGTCCGCTAATTGCATAGCCCTGCTGTAGTGGATAACAAATGGGACATGTAAATTCCAGACCATGAGGCATTTCTATATTGAAAAGTACAAACAACAGGAATTATGAGTGCAGATGAGAAATGCCCAGCTGTGTGCAATCGGCAATCCTAATAGAATATTATTCCTGCTGAGGGCTCTGTAGGTGGAGTATTTGGGGTGGAGCACAGCTGCCCTCCCTCTCATTGCTGCGCTCCTGGATGTCATGATGAGGGTCTGTACTTACCCCGCTCCACTCCACGCCTCCCATACTCACTTCTTCTGCCCCCTCTGTGCCACTCTCGTACTTCACACTACTCCGGCCTGATTCGCGCCCTTTTCTTCGTTGTTCGGGGGTCTCGCCATCTTTTAGAAGTTGGGCAACTTTAGTTTGATTGACAGGATCTAGTCCCTAGACACAGAAAATGATCATGGTGAATTCACCTCTCATTTCATCACCGTCTATTCCTATCCTAACAGAAGAGAAGGGAGCAGATCATCCTCCCCATTCCAGATGTATCCGAGCTCAATTATGGATGCCCCCCCCCCCCCCCCCTCTATCATTCAGGACCTCTTGTGCCCAGTCAGGATGTCTCCGATGGTGGTGGAAGAAATGGGCTTACTGACCAATGAGTTTCCCCTCACCTGTCGGCGGGACCGCATTGCACACTCTTCCAGAGTCTCTGCTGCTTCCAGCTTGCCCTGGCGCCGGTATAACGCTCCGAGGTTTCGAAGGGTGGTGTTTACTGTCGGGCTGGAGGAAATTTAGATACAGATCATAAAAAACTCCAAATATATTGTTTACAAACATTATGATTATATAGTGAAGAGTAGATGAAAAAAAAAATGTATAAGAATATGCCTAGGATCACTGGATAGGACACAATGCAGGACTGTGAAAGCTCATGGGATTAGTGGGTAGTAGCAGCACACAATGAAGGGCTATGACAGCTCAGTGGTTACAATTCCAAAATACAGAGACAGCAAACAGCAGTGGTTAATGCAAGAAATAAGTTTGGGGGTGCAATGGAATTTCTATTATTATATTACACATTAGGGGCAAAGACCTGAACAGAAGACACTTACCTGTTTACTCTGCAGGCTTTGTACCAACCCCCATATTCAGAATACGGTGTACTGTCATTGTGAGGGGCCTGATAAAAAAAACAGACACAAAAGGGAGCATGAGTCAGACAGAAACACAGCTTCAGAGGCAGACATGGGGGGGGGGGGAAGGGGACGGGGCAAGAGGGAGACAGGGGGGGGGGGGGCGGTCACCAAGAAGCACACAGGGAAGGGGGGGGGGGGCACCAAGAGGCAGACATACGGAGGGGGGGCGGGCACCAAGAGGCAGACACGGGGTAAGGGGACCGGCAAGAAGCAGACATATGGGGGGGGGGGGGGGGCGGGCACCAAGAGCCAGACATATGGGGGGGGGGGCAGGCACCAAGAGCCAGACATATGGGGGGGGGGGGGGCAGGCACCAAGAGCCAGACATGGGGGGGGGGGGCAGGCACCAAGAGCCAGACATACGGGGGGGGGGGGCAGGCACCAAGAGCCAGACATATGGGGGGGGGGGGCGGGCACCAAGAGCCAGACATATGGGGGGGGGGCAGGCACCAAGAGCCAGACATATAGGGGGGGGGGGGCAGGCACCAAGAGCCAGACATATAGGGGGGGGGGGGGCAGGCACCAAGAGGCCACTATGGGGGGGGGGGGCAGGCACCAAGAGCCAGACATATGGGGGGGGGGCAGGCACCAAGAGCCAGACATATGGGGGGGGGGCAGGCACCAAGAGCCAGACATATGGGGGGGGGGCAGGCACCAAGAGCCAGACATATGGGGGGGGGGCAGGCACCAAGAGCCAGACATATGGGGGGGGGGGCAGGCACCAAGAGCCAGACATATGGGGGGGGGGCAGGCACCAAGAGCCAGACATATGGGGGGGGGGGCAGGCACCAAGAGCCAGACATATGGGGGGGGGGCAGGCACCAAGAGCCAGACATATGGGGGGGGGGGCAGGCACCAAGAGCCAGACATATGGGGGGGGGGCAGGCACCAAGAGCCAGACATATGGGGGGGGGGCAGGCACCAAGAGCCAGACATATGGGGGGGGCAGGCACCAAGAGCCAGACATATGGGGAGGCAGGCACCAAGAGCCAGACATGGGGGGGGGGGGGCAGGCACCAAGAGCCAGACATATGGGGGGGGGGGGGGGGCAGGCACCAAGAGCCAGACATATAGGGGGGGGGGAGCCACCAAGAGCCAGACATATGGGGGGGGCAGCCACCAAGAGGCAGACATATAGGGGGGGCAGCCACCAAGAGGCAGACATATAGGGGGGGGCGGCCACCAAGAGGCAGACATATGGGGGGGCGGCCACCAAGAGGCAGACATATGGGGGGGGGCGGGCACCAAGAGGCAGACATATGGGGGGGGCGGGCACCAAGAGGCAGGTATGGGGAGGGGGGGCCCCAACAAGAGGCAGGTATGGGGAGGGGGGGGGCCCCAACGAGATGCAGACAGGGGGGGGGCAAAAAGAGGCAGACACTGGGACCAGAAAGCACCAAGAGGCAGACATATGGGGGGGCGGGCACCAAGAAGCACACAGGGAAGGGGGGGCACCAAGCGGCAGACACAGGGTAAGGGGGGGGCGCGGGCACCAAGGGGGGGGCGGGCACCAAGAGGCAGACAAATGGGGGGGGGGGCAGGCACCAAGAGCCAGACATATGGGGAGGCAGGCACCAAGAGCCAGACATATGGGGGGGGCAGGCACCAAGAGCCAGACATATGGGGGGGGCAGGCACCAGGGGGGGCAAGGGGGGGGCAGGCACCAAGAGCCAGACATATAGGGGGGGGGCGGCCACCAAGAGCCAGACATATGGGGGGGGGCAGGCACCAAGAGGCAGACATATAGGGGGGGCAGGCACCAATAGGCAGACATATAGGGGGGGCGGGCACCAAGAGGCAGACATATGGGGGGGCGGGCACCAAGAGGCAGACATATGGGGGGGGGGCGGGCACCAAGAGGCAGGAATGGGGAGGGGGGGCCCCAACAAGATGCAGGTATGGGGAGGGGGGGCCCAACAAGATGCAGACAGGGGGGGGGGGCAAAAACAAATGAGGCAGAACACAAGAGGGGGGGGGCGGCCACCAAGAGCCAGACATATGGGGGGGGGGAGGCACCAATAGAGGCAGACATATGGGGGGGGGGGGGGAGAGGCATGGGGGGGGGGGCAGGCACCAAGAGCCAGACATATGGGGGGGGGGGCAGGCACCAGAAGAGGGGGGGGGGGCAGGCACCAAGAGCCAGACATATGGGGGGGGGGGGGGCAGGCACCAAGAGCCAGACATATGGGGGGGGGCAGGCACCAAGAGCCAGACATATGGGGGGGGCAGGCACCAAGAGCCAGACATATGGGGGGGGGGGCAGGCACCAAGAGCCAGACATATGGGGGGGGGGGCAGGAGCCAGACATATGGGGGGGGGGGCAGGCACCAAGAGCCAGACATATGGGGGGGGGGGGGCAGGCACCAAGAGCCAGACATATGGGGGGGGGGGGGGGGCCAGGGGGGGGGGGGCAGGCACCAGAGCCAGACATATGGGGGGGGGGGCAGGCTCCAAGGCAGACATATGGGGGGGGGCAGGCACCAAGAGCCAGACATGGGGGGGGCAGGCACCAAGAGCCAGACATATGGGGGGGGGGGGGGGGACATATGGGGAGGCTCGGCACCAAGAGCCAGACATATGGGGGGGGGCAGGCAGCCCAAGCGCAGGCAGGACATATATGGGGATAGGGGGGGCAGCCACCAAGAGGCAGACATATAGGGGGGGGGTCCACCAAGAGGCCCAACATAGATGCAGACAGGGGGGGGCCCAACAAGAGGCAAGGTTATGGGGAGGGGGGGGCCCAACGAAAAGAGGCAGACACTGGGACCAGAAAGCACCAAGAGGCAGACATATGGGGGGGCACCAAGAAGCACACAGGGAAGGGGGGGCACCAAGAAGCACACAGGCAGACATCTAAGGGGGGGGGGGGCAGGCCAAGCAAGAGCAGCAGAGGCACAGGGTAAGGGGACCGGCAAGAGGCAGACATATAGGGGGGGGGGGGCGGCCACCAAGAGCCAGACATATGGGGGGGGGGGCAGGCACCAAGAGGCAGACATATAGGGGGGGCAGGCACAATATATAGGGGGGGGGGGGAGCAGGGGGGGGGGGCACCGGGCACCAAAGAGGCAGGGGGGGACAAATGGGGAGGGGGGCCCCAACAAGATGCAGACAGGGGGGGGGGGGGGGGCAGGCCACCAAGAGGGCAGGGGGGGCCAAAGATGGGGGGGGGCAGCACCAAGAGGCAGACATATAGGGGGGGCAGGCACCAATAGGCAGACATATAGGGGGGGGCGGGCACCAAGAGGCAGGTATGGGGATGGGGGGGGGGCCCCAACAAGAGGCAGGTATGGGGAGGGGGGGCCCCCAACAAGGGGGGAGGGGGCAAAAGAGGCAGACACTGGGACCAGAAAGCACCAAGAGGCAGACATATGGGGGGGGGGCAGGCACCAAGAGGCAGGTATGGGGAGGGGGGGCCCCAACAAGAGGCAGACATATCGGGGGGGGGGGGGGGCAACAAGGGCAAATGGGGGGGGGGGCAAAAAGAGGCAGACACTGGGACCAGAAAGCTTTTGGGGAGGGGGGGACAAGAGGGAAGGGGGGGGGGGCAGACACTGGGACCAGAAAGCTTTTTTGGCGACTGGGATCCCTAATGTCACAGAGAAGATGGAAAGCCAGGCTACGATAAATGGATTTCCTGTATTGCTAACACAGTGATGACAGGCTAGGGGAGCGTGCAGGCCTCACCTTGCTCATCTCCTCTCTTTCCTCGGCATGCATCCAGATGGGCTTGTGATCATCTGCAGGACAGAGAATAGGGGGTAATGGTATGTAGGAAACATGGAATTATCAGCAGCGAGGGACTGGACTAGAACTTACCATCCACCGAGCCAAACTCTTTTACATGAGCCTGTGTCAGGATGTCTTTGTACAACTGTTCGGCTGCTTTATACTTCCCTTGTTTCAGGTAACAGGAGGCCTGAGAGTAAGAGAGATCAGGGATAAAACGATGAGCAAGTCATTCCAACACAACACACCAGATCCTTTCATTCAACACACCGGGATCCTTTAAACACAACGCTAATGAAATGCATTTGAACCCTTCACACAGCACTAGTAATAGAACACACTGGATGCTTTCACATCACAACAGTGTCGGATCCCTCACATTACACAGATGAAGGGTCTCTCACAGCGGCTGCGCATTTCAGAATGCCATGTATTGTCTATGGAAGGAGGCACCCTTCTATATTGTCTGTAAAGGGAGCCCCCCCCCCCCCCCCTCCCTTACATTCAGCAGAATAAGACTCACTCATGTAGAGCGTTCCTCATCTCATCATACAGCGAGGGGAAAAAAGTATTTGACCCCCTGTTGATTTTGTACGTTTGCCCACTGACAAAGAAATGATCAGTCTATTTTAACGATCGGTTTATTTTAACAGTGAGAGACAGAACAAAAATATCCAGAAAATGCATTTCGAAGAAATTATAAATGGAATTACATTTTAATGAGTGAAATAAGTATTTGACCCCTTCACAAAACATGACTTAGTACTCGGTGGCAAAACCCTTGTTGGCAATCACAGAGGTCAGACGTTTCTTGTAGTTGGCCCCCAGGTTTGCCCACATCTCAGGAGGGATTTTGTCCTCTTTGCAGATCCTCTCTGAGTCATTTTTTCTGTCCTCTTTGCAGATCCTCTCATGCCTTTTTTTTTTAGACTTAAATCGATGGGTTTACTTCCGCTTTAAGGTTTTGAAGCCGACGCTTGGCAACTCGAACCTTCAGCCCCCTCCACATATTTTCTATGGAATTAAGGTCTGGGGACACTCCAGGACTTTAATGTGCTTCTTCTTGAGCCACTCCTTAGTAGCCTTGTGTGTTTTGGGTCATTGCCATGCTGGAAGTACCCATCCACGACCCATTTTCAATGCCAAGGCTGAGGGAAGGAGGTTCTCACCCAAGATTTGATGGTACATGGGCCCCGTCCATCGTCCCTTTGATGCGGTGAAGTTGTCCTGTCCCCTTAGCAGAAGAACACCCCCAAAGCATAATGTTTCCACCTCCGTGTAGGACGGTGGGGGATGGTGTTCTTGGGGTCATAGGCAGTATTCCTCCTCCTCCAAACACGGCGAGTTGAGTTGATGCTAAAAAGCTTGATTTTGGTCTCATCTGACCACAAGACTTTCACCCAGTTCTCCTCTGAATCACTCAAATGTTCATTAGCAAACTTCAGACGGGCTGTACATGTGATTTATTAAGCAGGGGGACCTTACGGGCGCTGCAGGATTTCAGTCCTTCGCAGTGTAGTGTGTTACCAATTGTTTTCTTGGTGAATATGGTCCCAGCTGCCTTGAGATCATTGACAAGATTCTCCCGTGTAGTTCTGGGCTGATTCCTCACCGTTCTCATGATCATTGAAACTCCACGAGGTGAGATCTTCCATGGAGCCCCAGACTGAGAGAGATTGACAGTTATTTTGTGTTTCTTCCATTTGCGAATAATCTCACCAACTGTTGTCACCCTCTCACCAAGCTGCTTGGCGATGGTCTTGTAGCCCATTCCAGCCTTGTGTAGGTCTACAATCTTGTCCCCAACATCCTTGGACAGCTCTTTGGTCTTGGCCATGGTGGAGAGGTTGGAATCTGATTGATTGATTGATTGATTCTGTGGACAGGTGTCTTATACAGGAAACAAGCTGAGATTAGGAGCACTCACTTTAAGAGAGTGCTCCTAATCTCAGCTTGTTAGCTGTATAGAAGACACCTGGGAGCCAGAAATCTTGCTGATCGATAGGAGATCAAATACTTATTTCACTCATTAACCACTTGCCGACCGGCGCACGGCGATGTACGTCGACAGAATGGCACGGACAGGCATAAGGGCGTACAGGTATGTCCCCTTTAAGATGCCGCCGTGCCATCGGGCTTGCGCCGGTCGGGACCCCCGTGAGGCCGGTTGCGGGTCCTGTGGACTCGATCGCCGCAGGGACACCCGTGACCGTCTCACAGGAAGGCTGAACGGGGAGATGCGGAAATAAACAGCATCTCCCCGTTCTGCCTAGCAACTAGTGACGCCGATCTCTGCTCCCTGTGATTGGAGCAGAGCTCAGCATTCACTAGCAGACAGCCACGCCCCCCCACAGTAAGAAACACACCTCTAGGAACATATAACCCTTACACTGCCACCTAGTGGTTAACCCTTCACTGCCAGTGTCATTTATACAGGAATCAATGCATTTAATTAGCACTGATCGCTGTATAAATGACAATGGTCCCAAAAATGTGTCAAAAAATGTCTGATGTGTCCGCCATAATGTGGCAGTCACAATAAAAAAAAAAAAAAAAAAAAAAAAATTAAAAAAAAATTAAAAATCGCTGATCGCCACCATTACCTGGTTGGGAGGACCGTGGCCGCGGGACCAGCGGACCCGATCGCCGCTGGTGTCCCGCGATCGGGTCACAGAGCTGAAGAACGGGGAGAGGTCTGTGTAAACAAACCTCTCCCCGCGCTTTCTACTCTGCCTGTCATTGATCGGCTGTTCCCTGTCATCGGGAAAGGCGATCAATGACGTCAGCCCTGCCCCCTAATGTAAACAACACACACACAAACACACACACACACACGTCATAACCCATAACCCCTCCCCTCCCCTAGTGGTCAACTCTTTAACTGCATGTGTCATTTATACAGGAATCAATGCATTTAAATAGCATTGATTGCTGTATAAACGACAATGGTCCCAAAAATGTATCAAAAATGTCCGCTGTGTCCGCCATAATGTCGCAGTCACAATAAAAATCGCTGATCGCCGCCATTACTAGTAAAAAAAAAAAAATATTAATAAAAATGCTATAAAACTATCCCCTTTCTTGTAAACGCTATAACTTGTGCGCAAACCAATCAATAATCGCTTATTGTGATTTTTTTTACCAAAAATATGTAGAAGAATACGTATCGGCCTAAACTGAGGGAAAAAAACGTTTTTTTTATATATTTTTGGGGGATATTATAGCAAAAAAATATTTTTTTTTCAAAATGATTGCTCTTTTTTGTTTATAGCACAAAAATAAAAACGCAGAGGTGATCAAATACCACCAAAAGAAAGCTCTATTTGGGGGAAAAAGGACGTCAATTTTGTTTGGGAACCACGTCGCACGATCGCGCAATTGTCAGTTAAAGTGACGCAGTGCCGAATCGTAAAAAGGGGCCTGGTCCTTTGGCTGCAAATTGGTCCGGGGCTGAAAGTGGTTAAAATGCAAATCAAATTTATTACTTTTTTGAAATTTTTTTTTCTGGATATTTTTGTTGTTGTTCCGACTCTCACTGTTGAAATAAACCTACCGTTTATAGACTGATCCTTTCTCAGTGGGAAAATGTACAAAATCAGCAGGGGGTCAAATACTTTTTCCCCTCACTGTACCCACCACACCGCTATAAAAAACACCCAACTTACCAGGGTGTATTTTAGGCACGAGGTCAGGTGAACATATCCATGCCCTATTATAACCCTTTATACTCATTGCTATTTAAAAAGACAACCAGCACCAAACACACACCAGATTATTCTTTGTTTTGGCAACATTTGGGTCGTCAGGACCGAGTCGGGCTTGGTAAATCTCCAAAGCGCGGCAGTAGTAGTACTCCACTTCATCGTACTTTCCCTGGTTCTGACACAGGAGAGCAAGATTGTTCAGCTGTTTTGCCACATCTGGATGATCTTTCCCGAGGACCTGAAAACAAAAACACCACAATCTAAGCATTAGGAGGAAAGAGGGAGACAGATCAGGGCACGCATGGCACGGGGAGAGTGAACCAAAGAGCAGGGCACATGTAGCTGGGTTAGAGACCAAAGACCAGTGAACGTATGACAGGGTGAGAGGCCAAGGAGAAAGCAACAGGGGGGGAGAGAAGGCCAAAAAAAGACCTGGGCGTGCGCCACAGGGGGGAGAGAAGGCCAAAGACCTGGGCGTGCGCCACAGGGGGGCAGAGAAGGCCAAAAAAAGACCTGGGCGTGCGCCACAGGGGGGCAGAGAAGGCCAAAAAAAGACCTGGGCGTGCGCCACAGGGGGGCAGAGAAGGCAAAAAAGACCTGGGCGTGCGCCACAGGGGGGCAGAGAAGGCCAAAAAAAGACCTGGGCGTGCGCCAGAGAAGGCCAAAAAGACCTGGGCGTGCGCCACAGGGGGGGGCAAAAAAAGAGAAGGCCAAAAAAAGACCTGGGCGTGCGCCACAGGGGGGCAGAGAAGGCCAAAAAAAGACCTGGGCGTGCGCCACAGGGGGGCAGAGAAGGCCAAAAAAAGACCTGGGCGTGCGCCACAGGGGGGCAGAGAAGGCCAAAAAAAGACCTGGGCGTGCGCCACAGGGGGGCAGAGAAGGCCAAAAAAGACCTGGGCGTGCGCCACAGGGGGGCAGAGAAGGCCAAAAAAAGACCTGGGCGTGCGCCACAGGGGGTCAGAGAAGGCCAAAAAGACCTGGGCGTGCGCCACAGGGGGGCAGAGAAGGCCAAAAAAAGACCTGGGCGTGCGCCACAGGGGGGCAGAGAAGGCCAAAAAGACCTGGGCGTGCGCCACAGGGGGCAGAGAAGGCCAAAAAGACCTGGGCGTGCGCCACAGGGGGCAGAGAAGGCCAAAAAGACCTGGGCGTGCGCCACAGGGGGCAGAGAAGGCCAAAAAGACCTGGGCGTGCGCCACAGGGGGCAGAGAAGGCCAAAGACCTGGGCGTGCGCCACAGGGGGCAGAGAAGGCCAAAAAGACCTGGGCGTGCGCCACAGGGGGAAGCGCCACAGGGGGCAGAGGGGGGGCAGGGGGAGAAGGCCCAAAAAGACCTGGGCATGCGCCACAGGGGGCAGAGAAGGCCAAAAAGACCTGGGCGTGCGCCACAGGGGGCAGAGAAGGCCAAAAAGACCTGGGCGAGCGCCACAGGGGGAGAGAGAGGCAAAAAGACCTGGGCGTGCGCGGGGGCAGAGAAGGCCAAAAAGACCCTGGGCGTGCGCCACAGGGGGAGAGAAGGCCAAAAAGACCTGGGCATGCGCCACAGGGGGAGAGAAGGCCAAAAAGACCTGGGCGTGCGCCCCAGGGGGAGAGAAGGCCAAAGACCTGGGCGTGCGCCAAAAAAAGAGAAGGGCAAAGACCTGGGCCTGCGCCACAGGGGGGAAGAGAAGGCCAAAAAGGATGCGCCACCAGAAGGCAAAGCCTGCGCCACAGGGGGAGAGAAGGCCAAAGACCAGGGCATGCGCCACAGGGGGAGAAGGCCAAAGACCAGGGCATGCGCCACAGGGGGAGAAGGCCAAAGACCAGGGCATGCGCCACAGGGGGAGAAGGCCAAAGACCAGGGCATGCGCCACAGGGGGAGAAGGCCAAAGACCAGGGCATGCGCCACAGGGGGAGAAGGCCAAAGACCAGGGCATGTGTCACGGGGGGAGAAGGCCAAAGACCAGGGCATGCGCCACAGGGGGAGAAGGCCAAAGACCAGAGCATGTGTCACGGGGGGAGAAGGCCAAATACTAGGGCATGCGTCATGGGGGGGAGAAAACCAAATACCAGGGCATGTGTCATGGGAGGGGAGAAGGCCAAATACCAGGGCATGTGTCATGGGGGGGAGAAGGCCAAATGCCAGGGCATGTGTCATGGGAGGGGAGAAGGCCAAATACCAGGGCATGCGTCATGGGAGGGGGAAGGCCAAATGCCAGGGCATGTGTCATGGGGGGAGAAGGCCAAACACCTGGGCACGCATTCAAGAAGGAGAGGCAAAAATCAGGGCCCATATGACGGTAAATGCTAGAACACACATGGCAGGGACAGCAGGTAGGGGCAGACAACCAGGTCACATTTTGCAAGAGCCCCACACAGACTTGGAGAAGAAGACGGAGGATTTCTTTTTGGTTGGGGTAGTATAGAAGCCATTAGCACATAGAGGTTCTGGAAGGAAACAGGAAGGATAGAATCTGGTTTTACCTTCTCTCGGATTTCCAGCGCTCTCTTGCACAGAGGTTCCGCCTCTCTGTATTTTCCACGCTTGCCATACAAGACTGCCAGGTTATTTAGAGTTGCTGCCACCTACAAAAAAAAAAAAAAGAAGATTTAAAACCCTGACCTCAGTACAGGGGGTCCCCGAGTTACGAACTCGTTAGGGACTGGCCCCGTGTACGGAAGTCGGAAATGTTCGTAAGTCGGCGCGCATGCGCAGACCGACAAATACGGAGATTTCCGGACATTTCCGATGTTCCGTCTGTTGCCGTTCTGCGCATGCGCGGCAAATTACGGACATTTCCGTAATTTTTCGATGCTCCGTATGGCCGCGCATGCGCAGAACGGCCGAAACCAGCGAAAAATGGCGGAGGGTCCCCGCAGCACCCCGTTCGTAAGTAGGGGTTGTTCGTAGGTCGGGTGTTCGTAAGTCGGGGACCCCCTGTACATTTCCAAGGGCCCCAGGTTATTATGCATCTAGAAATGCCTGGAGTGCCACCCTGTCCATCAACAAGGAAAGATCTTATCACACATCAACCTACTGACCTGGAGGCCTCACTAAGGCCACCCATAGATGATTCGATTTCCTTTCCTTCCATCATGGATGGAAGGAAAGAAAAATCACTTGATTCCCCCCATCAACACAGTCACTTATTCAGCCGCCAGCAGTAATCATATGTAAAAAATCTGACAGGCTGGTTGTATCGATGGATCAACTTAGGTACAATCAGTGTGCCCATACATGGACTGAATCTCGGCCAGTCCCTGCTGAACCGGATTAATTCCGATCCAAGTATGGCCGGCTTCAGCCATCATCTACTTGGGTCTGGTTTTCCTGCTCATCCACTGACTGCCTGCCTTGGGGGTCCCAGATTGTATTAGGTACTGCTTGGTGGTCCCTACCTTTCCTGCTCTCTCACTGGCTGCCTGCCTTGGGGGTCCCAGATTATATTAGGTACTGCTTGGTGGTCCCTACCTTTCCTGCTCTCTCACTGGCTGCCTGCCAAGGGGCCACCCGATTATCCTTGCTTCTCTTGCTCACCCACTGACCACCTCCCTTGGGGGTGCCCTAGACCGTATACAAACTGCTGGGTGTTTTTTTAGCCTTCCCTGCTTTCCCACCGACTGCCTACAACAGGGAGGAGCCCCAGATTATCCATTACGTACTGCCGGGTGGTCCTTGCCCAGGGTCTTCTCTCGGATTGACAGGGCGTCATTTAGAAGATGGGCAGCCTCTTTGTATTTGTTCTGGTCCCGGTACACCAACGCCAAGATGTTCAGCATGGTGGCCACGTCAGGATGGTCGTGTCCGGAGGTTTTCTCCAGGTCTTCCAGCGCTTGCTTGCAGAGAGGTACAGCGACCTCGTAGCGCCCCTGGGAAGCGTACTGGATTACAAGATTGTGCAGTGTGCGGAGCCGGGCTGGAATCTCATATCCACCTTGCTGGGCAGCCGCAGCTGCTGAACTGTGCTGGTGAGAAACTGAGAGGAAGAGACATTTAATTTCGTGATCACCATTATATTTCACGACCACTAATAAACGTTGCACACCCCAACCCATAATAACCAACAAGATGGAAGACTGGTGGGAAACAAAAAAGGAGAAGATGTGTTTCCTGATCACCAATATATTTAATGATCACTGAAAACACTGTGTACCCCAACTCACAGAGACATAGAAAATGGAGAAATAACGTTGAGGGTACAATGGTGTGCCACTGACAAATCTTTCTTAGACATCCACTATGCCACCACCCAAAACTTATTGCGATACCTTCTCCAATTTATGGGGATTTGGAGAAAGGCTAAGCCTTTAACCGCTTGCCGACCAGTGCGTGACTACATACGTAGGCACAATGGCACAGCTGCGCAAACGGGCGTACAGGTACGTCCCCTTTAAGAAGCAGCATTGCGGGCGCGAGCACTGCCGGCGGCCCGCCTTGTGCTCTGTGACCGTGCCCGCAGGACCCGCAGACTTGATGTCCGCCGGTGTCCCGCGATCGTGTCACGGAGTGGCAGAACAGGGAGAATGCCCATGTAAACAAGGCATTTCCCCGTTCTGCCTTGTGACATGACAGGGACCTACTGCTCCCCGTCATCGGGAGCGGTGATCGCTGTCATGTCCTAGGTAGCCCACCCCCCCCCACAGTTAGAATCACTCCCTAGGACGCACTTAACCACTTGATCGCCCCCTAGTGTTTAAACCCTTCCCTGCCATTGTCATTTATACAGTAACCAGTGCATTTTTATAGCACTGATCGCTGTATAAATGACAATGGTCCCAAAATAGTGTCAAGTGTCCGATGTGTCCGCCATTATATCGCAGTCACGATAAAAAAAATCGCAGATCACCGCCATTACTAATTATAATAAAAAAAGAAATGAAAAAAATGCCATAAATCTATCCCCTATTTTGTAGACGCTATAACTTTTGCACAAACCAAACAATGTACGCTTATTGCGATTTTTTTACCAAAAATACGTCGAAGAATACATAATCGTCCTAAACTGAGGAAAACATTTGTTTTTTTATATATTTTTTTGGGGGATATTTACGATAGCAAAAAAAAAAAAAATCAAATACAGCTTTTTTTCTAAATTGCCGCAAAAAATAAAAGCCGCAGAGGTGATCAAATACCACCAAATGAAAGCTCCATTTGTGGGAAAAAATAAAAAGGACGTCAATTTTGTTTGGGTGCAACGTCGCACGACCGCGCAATTGTCAGTTAAAGCGACGCAGTGCCGAATCGTAAAAAGTGCTCTGGTCAGGAAGGGGGGTAAATTCTTCCGGGGATGAAGTGGTTAAAGAGGAAGTAAACTTCCATCTCTGAATTGTACCTATAGGTAAACTTATAACAAGGGCTACCTACAGGTAGTGTAAATATCTCTTCTAAAAACGTGCACATCACTGGCGCATGCACTCTAAAAAAAAAAAAACAGCCACCGGCGACCGTTTCTTCAGCACCCTGTGGCTTGACCGGCGTCTCCCGCGCGCATGTGCGAGAGTGATGTCATCGCGGCTCCGGCCAATCACAGAGCCGGAGTCTGTGAACCCGGAAGCATAACGGGTGATGATGGAAGCGTTCTCCAGCGAGGAGATCGCATCACTGAAAGGCTCTGTTTCCAGGTAAGTTTCACATAATGTGCAGCTTTACAACCTCTTAACTGTAACATATCCCCAATCTGTTATAAATCCAAAAATGTATTGTATAATCAAAGAGCCGGTCACGACAATATGGTCGGGCTCCACCCAAGAGCTTGGACCGTCACCTGGCTCAGCCTCTCAGCAAGCCGCCGAGAGCCTGAGCCAGCTGCTTCTGCTCTCTCCACAGCCCAGCGCTCCAGTAAGTGAGAGGGGGGAGGGGAGACTGACTCAGGGCAGACGGCAGTGACTGACAGTTACCAGCTCTCTGCTCACAGAGCACTAAGAACCGAGCGATCAGCGTTCTTTAACCACTTACCGACCGCCTCATGTAAATATACGTCCTGACTTTGAAGAGGGATATCTCGGTAACGGCAGCAGCTGCTGCCACAACTGAGGTATCCCTCTTTACATGAGGCGGTCCTGTGTACGATAATGGTGGTCATCGCGGCGGATTCGCCGTGAGATCACCGTTATCGGCGGCGGGAGAGGTGCCCCCACCACTCCCCGGAGCAGTCGGCAGCGGTGGAGGTGATCGGGTCCTGCGATCGGGTGGGTATGGAGACGAGTGAGGCTAAGATGGCCCCCACTCGTCTCTATACCATAGAAGGGCGGAAGCGACGTCAAAAGTCACTTCCGCCCAGACGTCTTAAAAGGCACAATTTTCAAATGTCATTTTTTTTTAATTACATTTTTTTTTTGCATTTAAGTCCAAATATGAGCTCTGAGGACTTTTTGACCCCATCTCATATTTAAGAGGACCTGTCATGCTTTTTTCTATTACAATGGATGTTTACATCCTTGTAATAGGAATAAAAGTGATCCATTTTTTATTTTTTTTTTAAAACAGTGTAAAAAAATAATAAAATCAAGTAAAATAAATAAGAAAAAAAAAAAAACATTTTTTAAAACATCCCGTCCCGACGAGCTTTTAAATGTCGCTTATGGAGATTTTTGAGGGTAAAAGTTTGACGCCAGTCCACGAGCGGGCGCAATTTTGAAGCAGGACGTGTTAGGTATCAATTTACTCGGCATAACATTATCTTTCACAATACAAAAAAAAAAAATTGGGCTAATTTTACTGTTGTCTTATTTATTCATTCAAAAAGTGATTTTTTTCCAAAAAAAGTGCGCTTGTAAGACCGCTGCGCAAATACGGTGTGAAAAAAAGTATTGCAATGACTGCCATTTCATTCTCTAGGGTGTTAGAAAAAAAAACAATATATCATTTTTGGGGGTTCCAAGTAATTTTCTAGCAAAAAAAAAAACTGTTTTAAACATGTAAACACCTAAAATCCAAAACGAGGCTGGTCCTTAAGTGGTTAATTTGGTTCTTAGAGCCGGCGGGGGACCAATGCTGGATCCATATAGGTATGTTAAAAAATAAAATTCTTTTAACCACTTCAGCCCCAGAAGGTTTTATCCCCTTCATGACCAGGGCATTCTTTGCGAGGCATTGCATGACTGCGCAATTGTCAGTTAGGCCCCTTTCACACTGGGGCGGTGCGGGGCGGCGACGGTAAAGCAGCGCTATATTTAGCGCTGCTTTACCATCGTTTTACCGCGGTATGCGGCCGCTAGCGGGGTGGTTTTAACCCCGCTAGCGGCCGCAAAAGGGTTAAAAACCTCCGCAAAGCGCCGCTGCAGCGGCGGTTTGCGGGCGGTAGCCCCACGGTTTCCCATTGATTTCAATGGGAAGGAGCGGTATAGGAGCGGTAAATACACGGCTCCTTCACCGCTCCAAAGATGCTGCTAGCAGGACTTTGTTGCGGTCCTGCTAGCGCACCGCTCCAGTGTGAAAGCCCGCCGGCTTTTTCACACTGGAGTGAATGGGGCCGGTTTTTTCAGGCGGTATACAGGCGCTATTTTTAGCGCTGTACCGCCTGAAAACCGCCCCAGTGTGAAAGGGGCCTTAAAGTAACGCTGTACCCAAATAAAATTGATGTCCATTTATACCACAATTAGAGCTTTATTTTGGTGGTATTTGATCACTCTCTGCAATTTTAAAAACAAAGACCGACAATTAAAAATAAAAAAAAATACAAAAAAATATGTTTTTTTTTTTTTTTTTTGTCTTGCTGCTATGAAACATATCCAATAACAAAAAAAAAAATGTCATCAATTTAGGCCAATATGTATTCTGCTACATATTTTTGATTAAAAAAAAAAAAATCCCAATAAGCGTTTATCGATTGGTTAGCGCAAAAGTTATCGCATCTACAAACTAGGATATTTTTACGGCATTTTCATTCGCTTTTCTTTTTTTGTACTAGTAACGGCGGCGATCAGTGATTTTTTACGGTACTGCGACAGTCAAATCGGACACCTGACACTTTTTTTCAAACCAGTGACATCACAGTGATCAGTGCTAAAAATATGCACAGTTACTGTACTAATGGCAAAGAAGGGGTCAACGCTGGGGGTGATCAAAAGGGTTAAGTGTTTCCCTGGGGGGGGGGGGGGGGGTGGTTTCTTACTGTGTGGGGGGGGAAAACAAGATCTCTCTGTTCATACCTGACAGGACAGCGATCTGCCTTGTTTACATCAGCAGACCGCCGTCCTGTCTCTCTGGGGAGCGATCGCAGTTGGCCGGCAGACGTCGTGTCCGCAGGACCCGCTGACTGGCTCCCCCTCTGGTCAAACAGCGTGCATGCGTGCCGCCGCTGGCTATTGCATGAAATGACTTACAGCTGCATGTTTCGTGCAATAGAGGCGACCGGCTGCAGTATATACATATACTGCGGCAAGTCGGCAAGTGGTTAGGTGTATCCTCTCACAAAGTCCTCAGTACATACAGGAAGCAGATGAGCGATCGGTATAACATCGATCATCAATATCTTCTAAAACTCACTTCCTTGTCCAGAATCTTCCTCCTCATTCGGGAAAAGTTCATCCAAGTTGTCTTTAGCAGAATCTCCATCCTTCTCCTCCTGTGAAGGACAGAACAGTCCATGGAAACAAATGTAACATAATGTAAGAACATTAGGATAGGATGAAATAATAAAGGGCATTTTTACCCCCCTCCTGCCCAGGCAAATTTTCAGCTACATATTTTTGGTAAAAAAAAATAAATAAAAAAAAAAAAAAAAAATCGCAATACACTAATATTGATTGGTTTGCGCAAAAGTTATAGCATCTACAAAATAGGGGATAAATTAATGGTATTTTTATTATTATTTTTTTCCTACTAGTAATGGCGGCGATCTGCGATTTTTTTTTTTTATCGTGACTGCGATATTGAGGAGGACACTATTTTGGGACCATTCACATCTATACAGCGATCAGAGCAATAAAAATGCATCGATTACTGTGTAAATGTGACTGGCAGGGAAGGGGTTAAATGTGTATCCTAGGGAGTGATTCTAACTGTAGGGGGAGGGGACTCACAAGGGGAGGAGACAGATCGGTGTTCCTCTGTACTGGGAACACACCGATCGGTCTCCTCTCCTCTGACAGGATGTGGATCTGTGTGTTTACACACACAGATCCACAGGCCTGCTGTGTTCACGGGGAATCGCGGGTGCCCGACGGACATCGCGGCCGCTGGGCACGCGCATCGAGTGCCTATTGATGCGGCGAGCGCACGCCCCCTATAGGCTCAGGAATTTAAAAGAAGTCATATGATGACGGCCCAGGGGGACAAAAAGGTCCCTGTCGCCATCATATGACTATGTGCGGTAGGGAAGTGGTTAAAATGTTAAGTACACCTTTCAGGAAAAAATACCTCACCCGCTCAGGAATCTCTGCTCTTCTCCCCCTTCTTTCTGCAGGGATCTGTATCATGTCCTCAGTCTCTAACCATCTCTTGTATCATGTCCTCAGTCTCTAACCATCTCTTGAATCATGTCCTCAGTCTCTAACCATCTCTTGAATCATGTCCTCAGTCTCTAACCATCTCTTGAATCATGTCCTCAGTCTCTAACCATCTCTTGAATCATATCCGCAGTCTCTGACCATCTCTTGTATCATGTCCCCATTCTCTGACCATCTCTTGTATCATGTCCGCAGTCTCTGACCATCTCTTGTATCATGTCCCCATTCTCTGACCATCTCTTGTATCATGTCCCCATTCTCTGACCATCTCTTGAATCATGTCCGCAGTCTCTGACCATCTCTTGTACCATGTCCGCAGTCTCTCTGACCATCTCTTGTATCATGTCCGCAGTCTCTGACCATCTCTTGTATCATGTCCGCAGTCTCTGACCATCTCTTGTATCATGTCCGCAGTCTCTGACCATCTTTGTATCATGTCCGCAGTCTCTGACCATCTCTTGTATCATGTCCGCAGTCTCTGACCATCTCTTGTATCATGTCCGCAGTCTCTGACCATCTCTTGTATCATGTCCGCAGTCTCTGACCATCTCTTGTATCATGTCCGCAGTCTCTGACCATCTCTTGTATCATGTGCAGTCTCTGACCATCTCTTGTATCATGTCCGCAGTCTCTGTCTCTGACCATCTCTTGTATCATGTCCGCAGTCTCTCTTGTATCATGTCCGCAGTCTCTGACCATCTCATGTTTCATGTCTGCAGTCTCTGACCATCTCTTGTCATCAGTCTCTGACCATCTCTTGTATCATGTCCGCAGTCTCTGACCATCTCTTGTATCATGTCCGCAGTCTCTGACCATCTCTTGTATCATGTCCGCAGTCTCTGACCATCTCTTGTATCATGTCCGCAGTCTCTTACTTAAACACACTGCTAATAGTATTAGCAAAAGTTCCATTTGGTGTACCTCTAGCAGACATGATACAGGAGATGGTCAGAGACAGTGATGTAAGTAACTGAGTTAAAATAAACTGAGTTACCTAACGCAGTTACTTTAGAGGGTAATTAGTAATCTAACTGATTACTTTTCCCCTCATGGTAACTCAGTTCCCATTACTTTGGCTTAGTTACCCCAATTACATCTACCGCCACTAGATGGCAGTAGTGTAATTCCGGTGTCCTGCCGAAAAAGTTCCCCCGCCGGATAAGGACCCCCTGTACTGCGCAGGCGCAGGGCTTGCGCAGTACGAAGGACAACGGAGCTTCCGAAAATTGCCGAACCTAAACAGCTCTGAGTGAACTCTACACCGCGCAGGCGCAGTTAACATGTAATTGTACGAGGCGATGCCGCACGCTCCTGATGCTCGTGCTACTCTGCAAGGGGCGTCTATCGTGTAAGTAAGGGGCGGGTCTAGTATTACTGTAACCAAGGGGCGCATTTATTATTATTGTTAGATATCGAGCTCTGCCCATTAATTTAACATTCGCCCTCTTCTGTAGCCATCCGCCCCTTACACGATATAAGAGACCCGCCCCTTGCTTACACGCTATAACAGATCTGCCCCTTGGTAAGAGTAATAATAGAGCAGCCCCTTGGTTACACGATATATAACAATAATAATAAATGGGCGCCTTGGTTACAGTAATACTAGACCCGCCCCTTAGTTACACGTATAGAAAATTTAAAAAAAAAAAAGTCAGTTACTTTGCTGAGTAACTAATTACTTTTCCAATGTAGTAACTGAGTTACTAACGCAATTACTTTTTGGGAGAAGTAATTTGTAACTTAACTAATTACTTTTTTAAAGTAAGATGACCAACACTGGTCAGAGACTACAGATATGATACAAGAGATCAATGCATCCTCACCAGTGCCCGTCAGCTGCAGCCTCACCAGTGCCCATCAGATGCAGCGATCTCCCGGTGTGTCACGGAGCTGGATTTGAATTTCCTGGGCTCGGCGGCCGCAGTAACAATGCCCCGCCTCCTGCGATATGTCACACAGATTAAAACTTCCCAGCATTGGATCAGTGTGCCGTCTATCACAGGAGGCAGGACAGTGTTACTGTGGCCGCCTGGACAATTCAGCTCCGTGACACAGAGGGAGATCACTGCTCTGCGTCAGGAGAAGGGAGGTGAGGAGGGAGGGGGAGGACTCTGAGCCGCCAGGATGACCCCCCCCCCCCGCAATGTGCGGCACCCGGAGGCGGACCTGGAGTTTTGCCAGGAAGGGAGCCGAGGGCCAGGAAATGGCAACCAGGAGTCACTTTGGTGATTTAAGAAGAAAGTGTTTTTTTTTTTTTTTTACACACACATATATATTATATATATATATATATATATATATATATATATATATATATATATATATATATATATTAATATTATTAGTGCGACTATTGAGGATGGGTTAATGTACAATTTCCTTCCTCAAAATTGGTCACATCCGGCCAGAACTCCCGGCTTACCGTAGGTGAGACGTCCTCGTCATACTTCTTCAGCTGGTTCATGAACTCCAGATGTTTCTTCTCCTCCTCCAGCTGGGCCACGTTCTGCTCGCTGTGCTGAAGCTTCTGTTGGGTATTGGCCAACTCGTCTCGGAGCCACTGGTTCTCCTGGCACAGACGCCTCACCTGTGCCCGTAACTTCTGCTTCTCCGATTCCACAGCTGTCAGGTGATTGGACAGCGCCATCATCAGCTGAAACAGAATAAGAGGTCAGCGTTAAAAGTGGAACCTTGGACCTTGCACTTTAGGCAAGGTCTGCTTATTCAATGTGGTCCCCCCTCCTCCTCCTTCCTTAAACATGACAAACATGCAGAGGGACAAATATATATATAAAATAAAATTCTGCTACTCACATTGTTGGGAAATACAAAAATAAATGTAAAATTGTAATAATGACGTGACTGAACACCGAGTAGCATTTAGTTATGTCCTGTTTAGCATTAATAATGGCATAATAACGTTTTGATGTCAACCAGTGGGGATACACAGGACAGCAGGCACGGTGGCATATATGCAGAAGGTGGCAACCTGGCAGTGGGCATTAGATGATACAAATATGATTTACCACCACCAAGTGTCCACAGAGAAGTAGACAGCTGGAAATTGTACACCTGGCAACACTGGCTGCTGCTTAGACAGCACAGATCTAGCGGTGGCGGTATAGGCCAGTCCGCTAGTGGGGGGGGCAGCGGTGGCGGTACAGGCCCGTCCGCTAGTGGGGGGGGGGCAGGGGGGGGCAGCGGTGGCGGTACAGGCCCGTCCGCTAGTGGGGGGGGCAGCGGTGGCGGTACAGGCCCGTCCGCTAGTGGGGGGGGGGGCAGCGGTGGCGGTACAGGCCCGTCCGCTAGTGGGGGGGGCAGCGGTGGCGGTACAGGCCCGTCCGCTAGTGGGGGGGGGCAGCGGTGGCGGTACAGGCCCGTCCGCTAGTGGGGGGGGGCAGCGGTGGCGGTACAGGCCCGTCCGCTAGTGGGGGGGGGGCAGCGGTGGCGGTACAGGCCCGTCCGCTAGTGGGGGGGGGCAGCGGTGGCGGTACAGGCCCGTCCGCTAGTGGGGGGGGCAGCGGTGGCGGTACAGGCCCGTCCGCTAGTGGGGGGGGGGCAGCGGTGGCGGTACAGGCCCGTCCGCTAGTGGGGGGGGGGCAGCGGTGGCGGTACAGGCCCGTCCGCTAGTGGGGGGGGGCAGCGGTGGCGGTACAGGCCCGTCCGCTAGTGGGGGGGGGGGCAGCGGTGGCGGTACAGGCCCGTCCGCTAGTGGGGGGGGGGGGGGGGCAGCGGTGGCGGTACAGGCCCGTCCGCTAGTGGGGGGGGGGGGGGGCAGCGGTGGCGGTACAGGCCCGTCCGCTAGTGGGGGGGGGGCAGCAGTGGCGGTACAGGCCCGTCCGCTAGTGGGGGGGGGGGGGGGCAGTAGTGGCGGTACAGGCCCGTCCGCTAGGGGGGGGGGCAGTAGTGGCGGTACAGGCCCGTCCGCTAGGGGGGGGGGCAGTAGTGGCGGTACAGGCCCGTCCGCTAGTGGGGGGGGGGGGCAGCAGTGGCGGTACAGGCCCATAAGCTAGTGGGGGGGCAGCAGTGGCGGTACAGGCCCATACGCTAGTGGGGGGGGGCAGCGGTGGCGGTACAGGCCCATACGCTAGTGGGGGGGGGGCAGCAGTGGCGGTACAGGCCCATACGCTAGTGGGGGGGGGGGGCAGCGCGGTGGCGGTACAGGCCCATACGCTAGTGGGGGGGGGGGCAGCGGTGGCGGTACAGGCCCATATGCTAGTGGGGGGGGCAGCGGTGGCGGTACAGGTCCATACGCTGGTGGGGGGGGGGGGCAGCGGCGGCAGTACAGGCCCATAAGCTAGTGGGGGGGGACATCGGTGGCGGTACAGGCCCATATGCTAGTGGGGGGGGGCATCGGTGGCGGTACAGGCCCATACGCTAGTGGGGGGGGGGGGGCAGCAGCAGTGGTGGTACAGGCCCATACGCTAGTGGGGGGGGGGGCAACGGTGGCGGTACAGGCCCATACGCTAGTGGGGGGGGGGGGGGGGGCAGCGGTGGCGGTACAGGTCCATACGCTAGTGGGGGGGGGGGCAGCGGTGGCGGTACAGGTCCATACGCTAGTGGGGGGGGGGCAGCGGCGGCGGTACAGGCCCATACGCTAGTGGGGGGGGGCATCGGTGGCGGTACAGGCCCATACGCTAGTGGGGGGGGCAGCAGTGGTGGTACAGGCTCATAAGCTAGTGGGGGGGGGGGGGCAGCAGGCCCTTCCGCTAGTACTGCTCAGACTCCACAGACCAGTCTGCTGGTGCCAAAGTGATGGCACAGGCTGTCCACTGGTGATGCAGCTAATGCCAGAAGACAGCAATGATGACACATCCTGGCAACACAAGTGACTCAAGACTACTTATTTTTAATGAGGCCAGCATATACATAATTAAAGCTGAGCACTGGGCTGGTTTCTAATCTTGATTTTTTTTTTTTTTTAAACCAACCTAGTTTCTAAGTAAATTACCTCATTAAAGTCAGTGATGCCATCACTTAAAATGACAAACCACAGCTACGCCCGGGCACAAGGAGGCGGTACTAGTGAAAAATTGATATCACTTCTTGTCACTATGCAGGGCCCACTGGGACGAACTACAATTCCCATGAAGCTTTGGGAAATATAGCTGGCAATCGACATGGCAGACCACGAGTCTCCAGGCCTGTCAACCATGATGGGGCAAAGTCAGTACAGGTGTCTCCTATCCTGCCAATCAAACGTGGCCATGTTGGTGGGTGGGTAGACCAGGAGTAAAAAACCCAACAAATTATGTAGCTTTCCAGAATTTCTTCTGCAGTGGCTCAAGCATTGGACTCACAACGAATATTATATTTGTTATGGGTAAACGATGGCCCTTCTAAAGAATGTGTAACCTTTTTTTTTTTGCCCGGAGTTCAGCTTTAATTCAAGCTATAAGCCAGGACTGGCTGGTTTTCTTGCTTTACAGATACTCGTATTTCTCTCCAGGGTGGGTCTGTAAATCTTCGACACTTTACTGTCCATGCTGGAGACGGCGCACACACGGGAAGGCACCGCCATGTATTGTGGTGCTTTGCATTGGAATAGAAGATGCAGGTTTTTTTTTTGCCCTTTATGGTGCCTTAACAGCTTAATTAAACAAATAGGGCGCCTTAATGCAACCTACCGGAAGAGAAAGTAGGCCTTAACCGCTTCCCGACCGCCGCCTGTACATATACGTTGGCAGAATGGCACGGCTAGGCAAAAGCACGTATATATACGTCCCCTTTAATTGCCTAGCCATGGGGTCGCGCTCGCGACCCGGTCGGGAGCTCCGTGACCACGGCCGCGGGACCAGCGGACCCGATCGCCGCTGGTATCCCGCGATCGGGTCACAGAGCTGAAGAACGGGGAGAGGTCTGTGTAAACAAACCTCTCCCCGCGCTTCCTACACTGCCTGTCACTGATCTGCTGTTCCCTGTCATCAGGAAAGCCGATCAATGACGTCAGACGTCAGCCACGCCCCCCTACTATAAAAAAAAAAAATACAAAAACACAACACGTCATACTTTGCACCTCCCCGCCCCCTAGTGGTTAACTCCTTCACTGCCAGTGTCATTTACATAGGAATCAGTGCATTTAATTAGCACTGATTTCTATATAAATGACAATGGTCCAAAAATGTGTCAAAAATGTCCGATGTGTCCGCCATAATGTCGCAGTCACAATAAAAAAAAAAAAAATACAAAAACACACACAACATGTCATACTTTGCACCTCCCCGCCCCCTAGTGGTTAACTCCTTCACTGCCAGTGTCATTTACATAGGAATCAGTGCATTTAAATAGCACTGATTTCTATATAAATGACAATGGTCCCAAAAATGTGTCAAAAATGTCCGATGTGTCCGCCATAATGTCGCAGTCACAATAAAAAAAAAAAAAAAATACAAAAACACACACAACATGTCATACTTTGCACCTCCCCGCCCCCTAGTGGTTAACTCCTTCACTGCCAGTGTCATTTACATAGGAATCAGTGCATTTAAATAGCACTGATTTCTATATAAATGACAATGGTCCCAAAAATGTGTCAAAAATGTCCGATGTGTCCGCCATAATCTCGCAGTCACAATAAAAAAAAAAAAAAAAAAATAATTAAATCGCTGATCGCCGTCATTACTAGTAAAAAATAAAAAAAATATTAATAAAAATGCTATAAAACTATCCCCTATTTTGTAAACTCTATAACTTTTGCGCAAACAAATCAATAATCGCTAATAGCGATTTTTTTTACCAAAAATATGTAGAAGAATATGTATCGGCCTAAACTGAGGAAAAAAAAAAAATTTATATATATTTTTTGGGGATATTATAGCAAAAAGTAAAAAATATTGAATTTTTTTCAAAATTGTCGCTCTATTTTTGGTTATAGCGCAAAAAATAAAAACCGCAGGGGCGATCAAATACCACCAAAAGAAAGCTCTATTTGTGGGAAAAAAAAAAGGACGCCAATATTGTTTGGGAGCCACGTCGCACGACAGTTAAAGCGACGCAGTGCCGAATCGCAAAAAGGGGCCTGGTCCTTTGGCTGCAAATTGGTCCGGGCTGAAGTGGTTAATGTAGAGAATAAGATTTCCTTTCATTGGAGCCCAGTCTTGCCACGCAGATTTACTGGAGGCCTGAGTAATCCTCTTTTATTGTTCAGTTAGAAAGATCTTGACAAAGTCTTGAAAACTTTGTCAAAAACGCCCCCTTGCTGTGAGTGACGGGTGATTTACATATCTCATGCACTAGCCTGAGACAGGTTATCATCAGATCACTGGATGTTCTACTCTGCCCAGCTCTGACTACATACATGTCCCCTAAATCACTTGTCTGTCTATAGTCTGCTGACTGTTCACTGCATCCCATGATGAGAAGCATCCAGTCAAAACACAGTAAAGCTGGGAGAGCTGGAGGGGGGAGGGGGATGTGAATTGTGAACTTTTTACACAGGATGTGCCTGTCTCAGGCTAGTTCATGAGATATGTAAATCACCTGTCACTCACAGCAAGGGGGCGTTTTTGACAAAGTTTTCAAGACTTTGTCAAGATTTCTCTAACTGAACAATAAAAGAGGATTGCTCAGGCCTCGAGTAAATCTGTGTGGCAAGACTGGGCTCAAATGAAAGGAAATCGTATTCTCTACATTATGAAATCAAAAAATAAAAATTTGGGGTTTACATCCACTTTAAAGTAGGAATTCAAAACAAATGGTAAATTTAACCGCTTGCCAACCGGATCACCCCGATATACGTCGGCAGAAGGGCACGTACAGGCAAATTAACGTACCTGTACTTTAAGAAGCAGTTTACGCGCGTGCCCGCTGCGAGTGCGCATGGGTCCCGCGGACTCTATGTCCGTGGGGATACCCGCGATCGTCTCACGGAGAGGAAGAACGGGGAAATGCTGATGTAAACAAGTATTTCCCCGTTCCGCCTAGTGACACTTGTCATGCGCCCTGTAATGGGGAGCGGTGATCAGTGTCGTGCCACACATAGCCCCTCCCCCCCACAGTAGGAATCACTCCCTAGGACACAACCCCTACAGCGCCCCCCTAGTGGTTAACCCATTCACTGCCAGTCACATTTACACAGTAATCAATGCATTTTTAAACGCACTGATCGGTGTATAAATGTAAATGGTCCCAGAATAGCGCCAAAAGTGTCAGATCTGTCCGACATAATGTCGCAGTAACAATAAAAAAAAAAAATATGTTTTTTTTTTTATATATTTTTGGGGGATATTTATTATACCATAAAGTAAAAAAACAATGCGTTTTTTCCTAAATTGTCACAATTTTTTTTGTTTATAGCGCCAAAAAATAAAAACTGCAGAGGTGATCAAATACCACCAAAAGAAAGCTCTATTTGTGGGGAAAAAGGACGTCAATTTTGTTTGGGAGCCACGTCACAAAAACCGCGCAGTCAGTCAGTTAAAGCGACGCAGTGCCGAATCGCAAAAAGTGGTCCGGTCTGAAAGTGGTTAAAGTGGGGTGCCCCCTAAAAATACAATTTTAAAAAAAAAAGTCAGCAGCTACAAATACTGCAGCTGCTGACTTTTAATAAATCGGACACTTACCTGTCCCGGGGTCCAGTGATGCGGGGGAATGAAGCCTCCCCCTCGTTCCCCGCTCCGCTCGCGGCACCGGCATTCTTACTGTGGGCACCCGGCTGTGGCTGCACAGCCGGGGCACCCACTGCGCATGAACGAGCGGCAGTGATACGACGCTCAGTCATCTGGGACAAGTGACAGGTCCCAGATGACTGTGCGGCGCTGAGGGGAAGGGATGTCACTTAGCCCGGGCACTGAAGGTGGCAGACTACGAGGGACGCCCTAGCAAAAGGCATTTAGAGGTGAGTAAAAAAATTTATTTTTTCCATTTTTTTTTTTTTAATTTTTTTTTCCCAATAATTTTTTTTTTTTTATGATTTTTAAGCATTTTTTTTTTTTTTGGTGGCAACACCACTTTAAGGAGGTATTCAAGACAAATGGTAAATTTAAGGCTACAGCTTAGGTCCAATCAAGATTTTCTCTAAAAGAGCAAATTTTCACTTTGTGTGTTCAGGTCCACTTTAACTAAACTGCTCGGAGCCTAAGTGGGTGGGCTTTGGGCTTGTGTCAAGGTCATCAATTGGAGACACTTCTGAGGTCATTCAGAATTCCTTGACAGGTGCCTTTGACCTGCACTTATCTCCTTCCGACCTCCATTTGTCCTGCATCAAGTGAGTTCTGCTTTCCTATAGGCTTGTATGGGACTGCAGAACTTGCATGAAGTGAACGAAAGCCCATCAACACAGGCCCTAAATCTGCCATGAATAAACCCCAGGGAGCTTGCCCCCCCCCCCCCCCCAACCGACTGACCGATTAGCTGCGTGTAGCAGATATCCTAGGGTTGAATGGTTAAACACTCACCTGTGCCTCCCCAAGCCCCAGCTCAATCATTTCCACCGACTTGCGCAGCAGGCCCGACTTCTCATGCACCAGATTGGCCTCCTCGTCCTTTTTGAGGCATTTGATGGTTTCCAGTAGACTGTGCAGGATGGAGTTGTGCTCATTGCGGAGGGCCTCCAAACCTTGTATTACCAGCTTGGTGTTGGAGATGATCTCCTCCTGTGACAGCTTGTCCAGCTTCTCCTCCCGGGGGTACATCATTACTGACATGTCCCTGCAAAAAAAAAAAATTATATTATATTATATTATATTATATTATATTATATATATATATATATATATATATATATATATATATATATATATATATATATATATACAGAGAACGTCAATGACCTGCCCCTGGAAAAGCACAGAGATGTGAGGTACATCGTCACCGCCATGTTCCTGGAGATGCAAGGTACATCATCACCGCCATGTCTCTGGAGACTGATACGGGGTACATCGTTAATGCTATGCCATTGGAGATAGAGGCGGCTCTAGGCTTTGTGAGGCCTTAGGCGAAACTTACACATGAGGCCCCAATCACGCCCGTAATAGGAAAAAAAAAAATACAAGCACACAGAAAAGAGGGTGAGATAAAGAGGGGGCAGTCAGTGATTGAGCACAGGCAAATTAGGAGGCCGCGAGGCCCCTGTGAGTACGAGGCCTTAGGCGACCGCCTAATTTGCCTAATTAGAGAGCCGCCTCTGATTGGAGACAGAGGGATACAGGGTACATCATCACCACCACATCTCTTGAGACAGAGACATTGGGCACATTGTCACTGCCATGTCTTGGGACACACAGAGATATGGGGTACATTAGCATTACTATGTCACTGGAGACAGACAGAGATACCTCTGCATCGCTTTCTCCTCCAACATACCAGGTCCACCAACACACCCAACACTTTCCTCCTTTGACTTGTTGCTACTGAGGAAGTTGCCCAACTCCTTCTCTGAGGCCCACCTCACCACTGTCCCCTGCAGTGTTACTTTTGATGTCAGATTTCAAATTTAGTTTTATAGACAGATTTTGATTGAAATGCCATTTTAGTCATATTTTAGTCGACTAAAGTAGTGTTAATTTAGACCAGGGGTCTTCAAACTACGGCCCTCCAGTTGTTCAGGAACTACAATTCCCATCATGCCTAGTCATGTCTGTGAATGTCAGAGTTTTACAATGCCTCATGGGATGTGTAGTTCTGCAACAGCTGGAGGGCCGTAGTTTGAGGATCCCTGATTTAGACTAAAAAAATACTTTATTCGACAAAATTAACAACGGTCCCCTGGGACCTCCTCTGTTCTACACGCTCCAACTCACATCTTCAATCTCTTCCTCTCCACCAGCATCTTCCTCTCCCTGGTTACACAAAACTGGACCCCACCACTTTGAACAACTTAAGACCCATCTATCTGCTCCCCGTTTGCCTTTAAACTTCTTGAACCCCTTGTCCACAACTGTACGAGTTGATGCTCTTCTTGACCCCCCTACAGCCCCCTACTCCTACACACAACATTCCATTGAAACCGCCCTACAAAAACCAAAAAGACCACCACTACCTCCTTACACTCTAATGCCACGTACACACGGTCGGACTTCCCGACGGCAAATGTGCGATCGAAGCTTGTCGTCGGAAATTCCGACCGTGTGTAGGCTCCATCGGAATTTCCGTCACACCAAATTTGAGAGCTGGTACTCAAATTTTTCCGACAACAAAATCCATTTGCGTAAATTCCGATCATGTGTAGACAATTCCGACGCACAAAGTGCCACACATGCTCGAAATCAAGCAGAAGAGCAGCGCTGGCTATTGAATTTTTCTCGGCTAACTACAATGTACAAAGCCCAACTCTGCCCCAGCTACATCACCAACGGCAACTCGAAATATCACCCACTCTGCTCCAACCCCCCCCCCCCCCCCCAAGACCTCTTGTTCTCTAGTTCCCTCATCACCTCTTCCTGTGCTTGCCTCCAGAACATCTAAACCTCTTTCACCCTCTGGAACTCCCTACCCCAATCTGTTTGGTTATCTCCTTCTCTGCTGGCCTTTAGGCAATCCCTGAAACTCATCTAATCAGAGAAGCCTACCCCACCTCCACCTCAAAACTGTACTTTGACTATATCCATCAGCCCATCCCTGACAGATATTACCTTCTGTACCACTTCCCCCTCCCTTTCAGATTGTAAGTTCCATGAGCAGGGCCCTCCTAATCCTTGTGTATTGAACTGTATAGTAAGTGTACCATCTCCCTTTACATTGTAAAACGGCAGCGCAAACTCTTGGCATTATATAAACCCTGTAAAATAATCATCACCGCCGTGTCCCTGGAGACACCGAGATACGGGGTACATCATCACCGCTGTGTCCCTGGAGACACCGAGATACGGGGTACATCATCACCGCTGTGTCCCTGGAGACACCGAGATACGGGGTACATCATCACCGCTGTGTCCCTGGAGACACCGAGATACGGGGTACATCATCACCGCTGTGTCCCTGGAGACACCGAGATATGGGGTACATCATCACCGCTGTGTCCCTGGAGACACCGAGATACGGGGTACATCATCACCGCTGTGTCCCTGAAGACACAGAGGTACATGGTACACCATCATCATGTCCCTGGAGACACATATATGGGGTACATCATCACCATGTCCATGGAGACACAGAGACATGGGGTACATCATCTCCACCGTGTGCCAGAGATACGGGGTACATCATCACCATGTCCCTGGAGACACAGATACGGGGGTACATCACCACCATGTCCATGGAGACACATATACGGGGTACATCATCACCAGGTCCCTGGAGACACAGAGACATGGGGTACATCATCACCACCGTGTGCCAGAGATACGGGGTACATCATCACCATGTCCATGGAGACACAGAGATACAGGGTACACCATCACCATGTCCATGGAGACACAGGGTACATCATCACCATGTCCCTGGAGACACAGAGATACGGGGTACATCACCATGTCCCTGGAGACAGAGATACGGGGTACATCATACCCGCCATGTCCCTGGAGACAGAGATACGGGGTACATCATACCCGCCATGTCCCTGGAGACACAGAGATACGGGGTACATCATCACCAGGTCCCTGGAGACACAGAGACATGGGGTACATCACCACCGTGTGCCAGAGATACGGGGTACATCATCACCATGTCCCTGGAGACACAGGGATACAGGGTACATCACCATGTCCCTGGAGACACAGAGATACAGGGTACACCATCACCATGTCCATGGAGACACAGGGTACATCATCACCATGTCCCTGGAGACACAGGGATACAGGGTACATCACCATGTCACTGGAGACAGAGATACGGGGTACATCATACCCATGTCCCTGGAGGCAGAGATACGGGGTACATCATACCCGCCATGTCCCTGGAGACACAGAGATATGGGGTACATAACCGCTGTGTCCCGGAGACACAGATTAGGGACATGGCTGTGATGTACCACTTAAGACAGAGAGCTACATCATCACCGCCGTGTCCCAGGAGACACAGAGATACGGGGTACATCACCATGTCCCTGGAGACAGAGATACGGGGTACATCATACCCGCCATGTCCCTGAAGACAGAGATACGGGGTACATCATACCCATGTCCATGGAGACAGAGATACGGGGTACATCATACCCACCATGTCCCTGGAGACAGAGATACGGGGTACATAGTCATCACCATGTCCCCAGAGACACAGGTTAGGGGAGGAGATAACCAGAGCGGTACAGACATATGAGAAGAGGGCTGCACAGGACCAAAGAGCTGAGCACTATGGGAACTCTCCAGGACCACAGCAGTCTGTAACCGTGACTCCCTCTACTGGCAGTCTGAGGGGGTGACACACAGGGCACAGACACTGTCAGTGGTGGGTGTGATGGATGATAAGTGTGCGAGGATGTAAGGTCATTAGAATTGAATTGTATTGACGCTAAACCTTCATGTGCCCCCCCCCCCCCCCCCCATCACTAGTGCAATAATTCCTCTGTGCTCCCATCACTAGTGCCATTAAAGCCCCTGTGTGCCCCTATCACTAGCACTGGTGCCATAATCCCACCCTGTCCCCCCATCACCTATATTAAATGGTGCCATTAGGTTTCCATGTGCCCCACCCTAAGCCCCTGTGTTGCCTATCACTAGTGCCAGCAAACATCTGTGCACTTCTATCACCAGCGCCAATAAAGCCCCTATCACCAGTACCAATAAAGCCCCTGTGTGCCCCTATTACTAGCGCCAATAAAGCCCCTGTGTGCCCCTATCACTAGCGCCAATAAAGCCCCTGTGTGCCCCTATCACTAGCGCCAATAAAGCCCCTGTGTGCCCCTATCACCAGCCCCAATAAAGCCTGTGTGCCCCTATCACTAGCACCAATAACGCCCCTGAGTGCCCCTATCACTGGTGCCAATAAAGCCCCTGTGGTCACCCATCACCAGCGCCAATAAAGCCCCTATCACTGGTGCCAATGAAGCCCCTGTGTGCCACTATCACAGGTGCCAATAAAGCTCCTGTGCCCCTATCACTAGCATCAATAATGCCCCTGTGTGCCCCCATCGCCAATAAAGCCCCTGTGTGCCCCCATCGCCAATAAAGCCCCTGTGTGCCCCTATCACTAGCACCAATAAAGCCCCTGTGTGCCCCCATCACCAGCACCAATAAAGCCCCCGTGTGCCCCTATCACAGGTGCCAATAAAGCCCCTGTGCCCCTATCACTAGCATCAATAAAGCCCCTGTGTGCCCCCATCGCCAATAAAGCCCCTGTGTGCCCATATCACTAGCACCGGTGCCAATAAATCCCCTGTGCCCCTATCACTAGCACTGGTGCCAATTAAGCCCTTGTGCCCCTATCATGAGCACCGGTGCCAAAAAAGCTCTTGTGCCCCTATCACTAGCACCAATAAAGACCCTGTGCCCCTATCACTAGCACTGGTGCCAATAAAGCCATTGTGCCCCTATCACTAGCACCAATAAAGCCCCTGTGTGCCCCCATCACCAGCACCAATAAAGCCCCCGTGTGCCCCTATCACAGGTGCCAATAAAGCCCCTGTGCCCCTATCACTAGCATCAATAAAGCCCCTGTGTGCCCCCATCGCCAATAAAGCCCCTGTGTGCCCATATCACTAGCACCGGTGCCAATAAATCCCCTGTGCCCCTATCACTAGCACTGGTGCCAATTAAGCCCTTGTGCCCCTATCATGAGCACCGGTGCCAAAAAAGCTCTTGTGCCCCTATCATGAGCACCAATAAAGACCCTGTGCCCCTATCACTAGCACTGGTGCCAATAAAGCCATTGTGCCCCTATCACTAGCACCAATAAAGCCCCTGTGCCCCTATCACTAGCACTGGTGCCAATAAAGCCCCTGTGTGCCCCTAGCACTAGTGCCCTTAACTCTCTGTGCACGCCCTATCTCCCTATATTGGCACAGGTGGCAGCAAGCCTCCATGTGCCCACTATCACTAGTAACCCTTCATGCACCCTTTATTTCCATCACTAGTGCCATTAACCATTTGCATGCCAGCCGTCACTAACACGATGATCATCCACCTTCTGTGCAAGGTCTGTCCCTGGCGCTGGTTCCATTAACCCTCCACATGCCCGCTGTCACTGACAGTTGTACCATCGGCCCCACCCGTGCCACCATTTTCTCCTAGTGGCATTATTGGTTCTCCATGTACTACCAATTATGACCAGTGACAGTGGTGCCACAATTAATCTCTTATGTGAGCCATGGCTGGCCGGGTCACCATATACCCTCTGCATGCCAGCTGTAGGTGGGAACAGGCTGGCTGTACACAGAGGAGTGGGGGTGGTGGGTGTGAATTTGGAGGGGAGTTATTATCAAGGACTGTCCAGAATTGGGGGGGGGGGGGGGGGGGGGGACCGGCACCCAGAATTAACCCTTTCCCTCCCAGCCCACAGGATGATGGGAGATCCTGATAAGAGGAAGATCCCGCAGGACGAGATATCAGGAGGAATCGTCTAGACGGAGGGGTGTGAAGGGTTAAATGTCACAAAAGGCGATAGGAAGAGACTACAGACCCCAATAAAGTCCGTTAGCTCCTCCCCCTGACAGGTGCGAAGAAGAAGAAGAATTAACCCTTGCCGAGCCCCCGGCTGCCATTCACATCACTTGTCAGCTGCTTCCGCCAATACCTGTTCAGGAATGGAGAGAAGGGCACCCAGCAGGGGTTAATCTTTCATAGCGCCCCCCCCCACGTTAGTATTCTACTGCCCCGAGTACCCCACTATCATTTTCTCTCCCCCGGGGACCCCACATTAACCTTCTCCTGCTCAAGGGACCCCCCCACCATCACCTTCTCATGCCTGGGGACCCCCCCACCATCACCTTCTCATGCCTGGGGACCCCCCCCCCCACCATCACCTTCTCATGCCTTCTCATGCCTGGGGACCCCCCCCCCCACCATCACCTTCTCATGCCTGGGGACCCCCCCCCCCACCATCACCTTCTCATGCCTGGGGACCCCCCCCCCCACCATCACCTTCTCATGCCTGGGGACCCCCCCCCCACCATCACCTTCTCATGCCTGGGGACCCCCCCACCACCATCACCTTCTCATGCCTGGGGACCCCCCCACCACCATCACCTTCTCATGCCTGGGGACCCCCCCACCATCACCTTCTCATGCCTGGGGACCCCCCCCCCCACCATCACCTTCTCATGCCTGGGGACCCCCCCCCACCATCACCTTCTCATGCCTGGGGACCCCCCCACCATCACCTTCTCATGCCTGGGGACCCCCCCACCATCACCTTCTCATGCCTGGGGACCCCCCCACCATCACCTTCTCATGCCTGGGGACCCCCCCACCATCACCTTCTCATGCCTGGGGACCCCCCCACCATCACCTTCTCATGCCTGGGGACCCCCCCCCACCATCACCTTCTCATGCCTGGGGACCCCCCCCCCCCATCACCTTCTCATGCCTGGGGATTAACCCTCTCTTGTCCAGGGAGGTGCCTTACATTAGCCCTCTCCTGCCATAAGGACCCCACTATCACCGCCCCACTCCATGGGGACCCCACATTAATCCTCTATGGCCCAGGGACCCTAAACTAACCCTCTCCTCCTCCAGGGGCCCCCTCTGTTAACCCTCTCCTGTCCCAGGGGCCTCCTCAGCAACCCTCTCCTGCTGTATGGACCCCACTATCACTGCCTCACTCCATGGGAGCCCCACATTAACCCCCTCCAGCCTGGGGACCCCAAATTATCCTTCATCTGCCATGGGGGCCCCTCGCTGATCCTCTCCTGTCCCAGGGACCCCACGTTAACCCTCTCCAGCACTGAAACCCCTCAATAAGCCCTTCTTGCCCTAGGGCCCCACATTAACCCTCTCCTCTTCCAGGGGCCCCACATTAACCCTCTCTTGGTCAGGGGACCCCAAATTTACAGTTTCCTACCCCCAAGTGCCCCACTATCACTGCCACATGCGCTAGGGACCCCATATTAATCCTTTCCTCCCCCGGGGGACCCATATTAACCCTTTCCTCTCCCAGGGGCCCCATACTAACCCTTTCCTGCCCTAGAGACCCCATATTAACCCTTTCCTCACCCAGGGGACCCATATTAACCATTTCCTCACCCAGGGACCCCTCAGTAACCCTCTCCTGCCCTAGGGACCCCATATTAACCCTTTCCTCACCCAGGGGGCCCATATTAACCCTTTCCTCTCCCAGGGGCCCCTCAGTAACCCTCTCCTGCCCTAGGGACACTATATTAACCCTTTCCTCACCCAGGGGGCCCATATTAACCCTTTCCTCACCCAGGGGGCCCATATTAACCCTTCCCTCCCCCAGGGGGCCCATATTAACCCTTTCCTCACCCAAGGGCACCATATTAACCCTTTCCTCTCCCAGGGCCCCCTCAGTAACCCTCTCCTGCCCTAGGGGCCCCTTATTTCTCTTCTCCCGGCCCCAGCCCCCACACACAGGGGTGACAGTTCCGGATTCCTCGTCTCTCCCTCACCCCGGGCCGGACAGACTGCTTTGTTGGCTGCAGTGACCCTCCCCCTCCCCCAGGAGGCGCAGACATGCCAGAGCCCGCACTGCAGGAGGACAAGCTCACCTCTCCCCGGGGCCACAACCGAACACCGGGGCTCCGCTCTGTGTCCTGGGGGGCTCCTCCCTCTAGACCGGGGGGCGGGGGGCTCCTCTGGGGGGCCAATGGGACGGATCCGAGCCGCAATACAGACCCAGTGTGAGCCCAGCGCTGCGACTTCCTGTGTAGGCTCCGCCCACCTCCCCACTCCCAATGCAGACACCGGAGCCCCGCCCACCCCGCGGTGACCTCACTCACCCCGCCCCCGAAACCTCCGCCCACCACTCCACACCCAATGCAGCTCTGGAACCCCGCCCACTGGACGATGACCTCACTCACCCCGCCCCCCTACAGCAGCTGCAACCAGAAGAAGGAAAAACACCCAGAGAATGAAATACGAATCTTCATTCCTATATATATATTGTGTATACCGACATCACTCTATATCTACTGTATATACCCTGTGTATACCATAATCATCCCTATATATATATATTGTATATACCCTGTGTATACCGACATCACTCTATATATACTGTATATACCGACATCACTCCTATATATACTGTATATACTCTGTGTATACCATAATCATCCCTATATATATATTGTATATACCCTGTGTATACCATCATCACTCTATATATACTGTATATACCAACATCACTCCTATATATACTGTATATACTCTGTGTATACCATCATCACTCCTATATATACCAACATCACTCTATATATACTGTATATACCCTGTGTATACCAACATCACTCCTATATATACCGTATATACCGACATCACTCTATATATACTGTATATACCCTGTGTATACCAACATCACTCTATATATACTGTATATACCGACATCACTCCTATATATACTGTATATACTCTGTGTATACCATAATCATACCTATATATATATATTGTATATACCCTGTGTATACCAACATCACTCTATATATACCAACATCACTCCTATATATACTGTATATACCCTGTGTATACCAACATCACTCCTATATATACCGACATCACTCCTATATATACTGTATATACCAACATCACTCCTATATATACTATATATACCCTGTGTATACTAACATCACTCCTATATATACTGTATATACCCTGTGTATACCAGCATCACTTCTATGTATACCCTGTGTATACCATCATCACTCCTATATATACTGTATATACCAACATCACTCTATATATACTGTATATACCCTGTGTATACTAACATCACTCTTATATATACTGGTTATACCCTGTGTATACCAACATCACTCCTATATATACTGTATATACCAACATCTCTCCTATATATACTGGTTATACCCTGTGTATACTAACATCACTCCTATATATACTATATATACCCTGTGTATACTAACATCACTCCTATATATACTATATATACCCTGTGTATACCAACATCACTCCTATATATACTGTATATACCCTGTGTATACCAGCATCACTTCTATGTATACCCTGTGTATACCATCATCACTCCTATATATACTGTATATACCAACATCACTCTATATATACTGTATATACCCTGTGTATACCAACATCACTCCTATATATACTGTATATACCCTGTGTATACTAACATCTCTCCTATATATACTGTATCCGTAGCTCCCAACTGTCCCTGATTTGTAGCAATGTCCCTCTCATTTGTCCCTCATTTTGGTCTGATCTATTTTAGTTGTATATAAAATGCACTTTTTATCTATCAAAAGGTGTTTTCCAGCACTAAACCTTTCATCCAATTTCTAAATTGCTGCATTTGTAAATTCCAAAAGCCAATATAAAGGAATAATGGTGGTAAAAGAAGCACTTGTGGGTTTAACCAACCTTGTTTTTTTGTTCAATTCTCCTTTAAGGGGGCGTGACAAGGGGGTGTGTCCTATGCCTGCATGCTTTTTCTGATAGGTGTCCCTCATTCCCATTCAAAAAGTTGGGAGATATGTGTATATACCCTGTGTATACCAACATCTCTCCTATATATACTGTATATACCCTGTGTATACCAACATCTCTCCTATATATACTGTATATACTCTGTGTATACCAACATCTCTCCTATATATACTGTATATACCCTGTGTATACCAACCTTTCTCCTATATATACTGTATATACTCTGTGTATACCAACCTCTCTCCTATATATACTGTATATACCCTGTGTATACCAACATCACTCTATATATACTGTATATACCCTGTGTATACCAACACCCATATATATATATATATATACACAGTATCTCACAAAAGTAAGTACACCCCTCACATTTTTGTAAATGTTTTCTTCTATCTTTTCATGTGACAACACTGAAGAAATGACACTTGTCTACAATGTAAAGTAGTGAGTGTACAGCTTGTATAACAGTGTAAATTTGATGTCCCCTCAAAATAACTCAACACACAGCCATTAATGTCTAAACCGCTGGCAACAAAAGTGAGTACACCCTAAGTGAAAATGTCCAAATTGGGCCCAATTAGCCATTTTCCCTCCCCGGTGTCATGTGACTTGTTAGTGTTACAAGGTCTCGGGTGTGAATGGGGAGCAGGTGTGTTACATTTGGTGTTATCGCTCTCACTCTCTCATACTGGTCACTGGAAGTTCAACATGACACCTCATGGCAAAGAACTCTCTGAGGATCTGAAATAAAAGAATTGTTGCTCTACATAAAGATGGCCTAGGCTATAAGAAGATTGCCAAGACCCTGAAACTGAGCTGCAGCACGGTGGCCAAGACCATACAGCGGTATAACAGGACAGGTTCCACTCAGAACAGGCCTCTTCGTGGTCCACCAAAGAAGTTGAGGTCACGTGCTCAGCGTCATATCCAGAGGTTGTCTTTGGGAAATAGACGTATGAGTGCTGCCAGCATTGCTGCAGAGGTTGTAGGGGTGGGAGGTCAGCCTGTCAGTGCTCAGACCATACGCCGCACGCTGCATCAAATTGGTCTGCATGGCTGTCATCCCAGAAGGAAGCCTCTTCTAAAGATGATGCACAAGAAAACCCGCAAACAGTTTACTGAAGACAACCAGACTAAGGACATGGATTACTGGAACCATGTCCTGTGGTCTGATGAGACCAAGATAAACGTATTTGGTGTCAGATGGTGTCAGGCGTGTGTGGGGGCAACCAGGTGAGGAGGACAAAGACAAGTGTGTCTTGCCTACAGTCAAGCATGGTGGAGGGAGTGTCATGGTCTGGGGCCGCATGAGTGCTGCCGGTACTGGGGAGCTACAGATCATTGAGGGAACCATGAATGCCAACATGTACTGTGACATACTGAAGCAGAGCATGATCCCCTCCCTTCAGAGACTGGGCCGCAGGGCAGTATTCCAACATAATGACCCCAAACACACCTCCAAGATAACCACTGCCTTGCTAAATAACCTGAGGGTAAAGGTGATGGACTGGCCAAGCATGTCTCCAGACCTAAACCCTATTGCGCATCTGTGGGAGATCCTCAAATGGAAGGTGGAGGAGGGCAAGGTCTCTAACATCCACCAGCTCTGTGATGTCATCATGGAGGAGGGGAAGAGGATTCCAATAATGGTGGCCACACAAAATATTGACACTTTGGGCCCAATTTGGACATTTTCACTTAGGGGTGTACTCACTTTTGTTGCCAGCGGTTTAGACATTAATGGCTGTGTGTTGAGCTATTTTGATGGGATAGCAAATTTACACTGTTATACAAGCTGTACACTCACTACTTTACATTGTAGACAAAGTGTCACTTCTTCAGTGTTGTCACATGAAAAGATAGAATAAAATAGTTTACAAAAATGAGAGGGGTGTACTTACTTTTTGTGAGATACTGTGTGTGTATATCTATCTATCTATCTATATATATATATATATATATATATATATATATAGATATATATATATATATACTCAGTGTATACCAACACCTCATATATATATATTTACTGTACTCTGCATACCAACATCACACATACACTATATAACCTAAAGTATTGGGACACTTGCCTTTACACGCACATGAACTTTAATGGCATCCCAGTCTTAGTCCGTAGGGTTCAATATTGAGTTGGCCCACCCTTTGCAGCTACAACAGCTTCAACTCTTTTGGGAAGGCCGTCCACAAGGTTTAGGAGGGTGTCTATGGGAATGTTTGACCATTCTTCCAGAAGCACATTTGTGAGGTCAGGCACTGATGTTGGACGAGAAGGCCCGGCTCGCAGTCTCCGCTCTAATTCATCCCAAAGATGTTCTATCGGGTTGAGGTCAGGACTCTGTGCAGGCCAATCAAGTTCCTCCACCCCAAACTTACTCATCCATGTCTATGGTCCTTGCTTTGTGCACTGATCCAAATCATTTGGTGGAGGGGGGATTATGGTGGGGGGTTGTGCTTGGCTCCTTAGTTCCAGTGAAGGGAACCCTTAAGGCGTCAGCATACCAAGAGATTTTGTACAATTTCATACTCCCAACTTTGTGGGAACAGTTTGGGGACGGCCCCTTCCTGTTCCAACATGACTGCCCACCAGTGCACAAAGCAAGGTCCATAAAGACATGGATTCTCCAGAATTCGACCCTTCCTGACTAATGACACCACAAAGCAACATATTCACTCCCTGATTATTTCCCACCTTGACTACTGCAACTCTCTCCTTAACCACATGCCGACCGTGCCATAGCCGAAAGACGGCTACAGCGCGGTCGGCTTATCCTGAGTGGACATCCTCCCAGAAACTTGCTCCCACGCGCCCCCTGGGGCGCGCACTCGGGAACATCCGTGACCGCCGGGTCCCGAGGACCTGTCGCATCACGGATCACGGTAAACAGCCGCTGATAGTGGCCGTTTACCACGTGATCGCTCCGTCAAATGACGAAGCGATCACATGTACACAAACCGGCGTCACTTCATGACGCCGGTTCCTCCCTCCCCTCTCTGTACCGATCGGTACAGTGAGAGGGGAGAAGCGGAGAGGGGGAGAGACGGGACCAGCGCTGTGGGCTGGATGTGTAGTGCTCACAGCGCTGGTCAGTGCCTGCAATGTACTGCCACCACTCTGCAACCACTGTGCAATGCTCTGCAACCACTGTGTAATGCTCTGCCACCACTGTGTAATGCTCTGCCACCACTGTGCAATACTCTGCCACCACTGTGCAATGCTCTGCAACCACTGTGCAATACTCTGCCACCACTGTGCAATGCTCTGCAACCACTGTGCAATACTCTGCCACCACTGTGCAATGCTCTGCAACCACTGTGCAATACTCTGCGACCACTGTGTAATGCTCTGCAACCACTGTGTAATGCTCTGCCACCACTGTGCAATACTCTGCCACCACTGTGTAATGCTCTGCAACCACTGTGTAATGCTCTGCCACCACTGTGCAATGCTCTGCAACCACTGTGTAATGCTCTGCCACCACTGTGCAATACTCTGCGACCACTGTGCAATACTCTGCCACCACTGTGCAATACTCTGCCACCACTGTGTAATGCTCTGTAACCACTGTGCAATACTCTGCCATCACTGCAATGCTCTGCCACCACTGTGCAATGCTCTGCCACCAGTGTGCAATGCTCTGCAACCACTGTTCAATACTCTGCCAATACTCTGCAATAATTTTTAATAGAAACAAAGAATTTTTTTTATTTTTTTTTTACCGAATTTTCAGTATTTTTTGATTTATAACGCAAAAAATAAAAAACCCAGCGGTGATTAAATACCACCAAAAGAAAGCTCTATTTGTGTGAAAAAAAGGACACAAAATTAATTTAGGTACAGTGTTGTATGACGGAGTAATTGTCATTCAAAGTGTGAGAGCACCGAAAGCTGAAAATTGGTCTGGTTAGGAAGGGGTTTAAGTGCCCAGTGGGTAAGTGGTTAATGACCTCCCCTTACGCAGGCTCCTCCCCCTTCAGACTATTATGAATTCTACTGCTAGACTAATATCGATCCATGACTGCCGCCCCTCTCTGCCAATCCCTTCACTGGCTTCCCCTCCCCCACCGTATAAAATTTAAATTGCTAACCACAGCATACAAAGCTGTCCACAACATCGCCCCCATCTACATCACCAACCTCATCTGCAGATATCGCCCGAATCCTCCCCTCCGATCCTCCCAGGACCTCCTGCTCTCTAAATCCCTTGTTACCTCCTCCCACGCTCGCCTTCAGGACTTCTCCAGAGCCTCTCCCACCCTCTGGAACTCCCTGCCCCGGTATGTCCGATCAGCTCCCTAACCTGTCCACCTTTAGGAGATCCCTGAACACTCATTTATTCAGGGAAATCTATCCCACACCCACCTAACAACAACTGTCCCCGAGCCACCCCCCATCAAATCATTCCCCGCATCTATTACCTTTTGTTCCACCCCCTCCCTTTAGAGTGTAAGCTCTACGAGCCCTTCTGTCCCTTCTGTATTGTACTGTATTTGTTCTGTCCCCCCCCCCCCACATTGTAAAGTGCTGCGTAAACTGTTGGCGCTATATAAATTGTGTATAATAATAATAATAGACATATACTCTGTAAAGCAACACTCTGCTCTGTATACTGTATAACAACAGACCGTATTTTCTATATACCAATCTGCTGTATATAACAACACTTGTATATATCAACATTCTATAGATTACAACACTGATAACCTGAAAATATGCAGATATACTCTGTATATAACAACACCCTATATACAAAAACATAGTACACTATATATACCAATATATACTGTATATAACAACATTTTATATAACAAAACTGAATATATACAGTACCAGACACTGTATATAACCACATAATGTACACCAACATTCTATTATAAGGAAAATAAAATACACTCTATATACCATTATACTGTATATAAGAACGCAGAATACACTCTATATACCATTATACTGTATATAAGAACGCAGAATACACTCTATATACCATTATACTGTATATAAGAACATAGTATACACTCTATATACCAACATACTGTATATAAGAACATAGTATACACTCTATATACCAACATACTGTATATAAGAACACAGTATACACTCTATATACCATTATACTGTATATAAGAACATAGTATACACTCTATATACCATTATATTGTATATAAGAACATAGTATACACTCTATATACCATTATATTGTATATAAGAACACAGTATACATTCTATATACCATTATACTGTATATAAGAACACAGTATACACTCTATATACCTACATACTGTATATAAGAACATAGTATACACTCTATATACCATTATATTGTATATAAGAACACAGAATACACTCTATATACCATTATACTGTATATAAGAACATAGTATACACTCTATATACCAACATACTGTATATAAGAACATAGTATACACTCTATATACCAACATACTGTATATAAGAACACAGTATACACTCTATATACCATTATACTGTATATAAGAACATAGTATACACTCTATATACCATTATACTGTATATAAGAACATAGTATACACTCTATATACCAACATACTGTATATAAGAACATAGTATACACTCTATATACCAACATACTGTATATAAGAACACAGTATACACTCTATATACCATTATATTGTATATAAGAACATAGTATACACTCTATATACCATTATATTGTATATAAGAACACAGTATACACTCTATATACCATTATACTGTATATAAGAACATAGTATACACTCTATATACTGTACCAATATTCTGTACACTCTGTATATAAAACTGTACTCTGTATATAACAACAGTGTTATATGTATAGTTATTTATACAGTTAATGCAATAAAATATAATATAATATACAGTAAGTCTATGGGTCTAGGCAGAATTTTAATTGAGATGTAAGGGGGTTCAGATTTTATGCAGATTATTTATATTTCTTTTTATTAATATTATTTTATTCTGTATTTTTATTATTATTTATATATATATATATATATATATGTGCATGACGAAAAAATTTGTTTCATTTCGATTTGTTAATCTAGTTATTTAGTTTTGTTAAATTCGGTTGATTTGTTCAATTTGTTCAATTCCTGATCACATTTTCTTCGAATTTACCATTTTTTTTTCCATTCGAAACATTCAAATTGATAATATTTATTTTGGTCGAATCAGAAACTTTTTGAGTTCGTCTTTTTTATTTATTTATTTTTTTATATTTTTTCGATTCCAATGCAGTAAAGTGAACAAACAAAAGAAAAATCCTCATCAAATGATTACGATTCTTTAAAGTGGTGTCCCCCCCCCCCCCCCCCCCAAAAAAAAATAGCTTAATATTCCTAAAAAAAAAAAAAAATGATTTTTTTTTTAAACTCACCCCTAAATGCCTGTTGCTAGGGGGTCCCTCGTAGTCTGCCTCCTTCAGTGCCCGGACTGGTGACATCACTTCACCTCAGCGCAGTCAGTCATCTGGGACATGTGACAGGTCCCAGATGACTGCGCGGCGCCGCTCGCGCATGCGCAGTGGGTGCCAGGGTGTGAAGCCACAGCCGGGTGCCCACAGTAAGAATGCCGCCGCCGCCAAGCGGAGCGGAGAACGAGCAGTGCTTCGTTCCCCCACATCGCTGGACCCTGGGACAGGTAAGTGTCCGATTATTACAAGTCTGCAGCTGCAGTATTTGTAACTGCTGACTTTTAAAAAAAAATTTTTTAAGGGGCACGCCACTTTAAATCACCTTTTGGCTTTAAAAAAAACAACAATTATTTCAAAACGGTACTCCAATAACACACAAAGTCTTTGATTTCAGCAATATTTGTACAGTTAGAATTCAACTGGAGTTCGATGGAAAATTTTATTCGAATTTCTGAAATTAGTTTCGTTATTCGGAGCATTCAGTAAAATCTGTTAATATTGTAATTCGAAAATATTTGAAACTCCAAATAATGAAAAACGTGTCCGAATATTAAATTGGAACGAAACGGACCGCACGTGTCTAATACGTGTCTAATATATAGTTATGTCGTTATATTTTATTATGTCGTTTTATCTGAATGTATTATTTTCTCTGCTGTAAGGGGCGATTAATGTGAAGAATTTAAACTAGTAAATGCTGTCATCTAGTGTCCAAAATGGAGTAAGCAAGAGTATGTTTTGTAAATGGGAGAGAAGTCAGGTAGAAATGTGCAGAACAAATTTGGGTTTTGTTTGTTTTGTTTTATTGTTTTTTTTATTTATTTTTTCGTTTTACGGATCATTCGTTATGATCAAAATTCGTTATTTCAAGTAAATTCAGAAAAAATTGTAATTCCTTACGTTCCATTCGTATAGATGCCGTATTGGTTATTTCGGTAATTCAAATTCAGTACATTCCATTCGTATAGATGCGGTATTATAGTTTTTATTATTATTATTTATTAATAAATAATAATAATAATAAAAACTATAATAATGGTTAATAATTTGTTACATTCACTAACAGCCAAATTTGAAAGGAAATTACAATACCTATAATTTTAATAGTTTATAACTATTATTATAGTTTTTATTATTATTATTATTTATTAATAAATAATAATAATAAAGAAACTATACTAATGGTTAATAATTTGTTAAGTTCACTAACAGCCAAATTTGAAAGGAAATTACAATACCTATAATTTTAATAGTTTATAACAATTATTATAGTTTTTATTATTATTATTTATTAATAAATAATAATAATAAAGAAACTATACTAATGGTTAATCATTTGTTATGTTCACTAACAGGCAAATTTGAAAGTAAATTACAATACCTATAATTTTAATAGTTTATAACCATTATTATATTTTTTATTATTATTATTATTATTTATTAATAAATAATAATAATAATAATAATAATAATAATAATAATACTTATAATAATAACAAATAATAATAATAATAATAAAAACTATAATAATGGTTAATAATTTGTTACATTCACTAACAGCCAAATTTGAAAGGAAATTACAATACCTATAATTTTAATAGTTTATAACTATTATTATAGTTTTTATTATTATTGTTATTTATTAATAAATAATAATAATAAAGAAACTATACTGATGGTTAATAATTTGTTACATTCACTAACAGCCAAATTTGAAAGGAAATTCCAATACCTCTAATTTTAATAGTTTATAACTATTATTATAGCTTTTATTATTTTTATTTATTAATAAATAATAATAATAAAAAAACTATACTAATGGTAAATAATTTGTTACATTCACTAACAGTCAAATTTGAAAGGAAATTCCAATACCTCTAATTTTAATAGTTTATAACTATTATTATAGTTTTTATTATTATTATTATTTATTAATAAATAATAATAATAAAAAAACTATACTAATGGTTAATAATTTGTTATGTTCAGGAACAGCCAAATCGGAAAGTAAATTACAATACCTATAATTTTAATAGTTTATAACCATTATTATAGTTTTTATTATTATTATTATTATTTATTAATAATAATAATAATAATAATAAAAAAGAAAAACTATAATAATGGTTAATAATTTGTTACATTCAATAACAGCCAAATTTGAAAGGAAATTACAATACCTATAATTTTAATAGTTTATAACTATTATTATAGTTTTTATTATTATTATTATTTATTAATAAATAATAATAATAATAAAGAAACTATACTAATGTTTAATAATTTGTTAAGTTCCCTAACAGCCAAATTTGAAAGGAAATTACAATACCTATAATTTTAATAGTTTATAACTATTATTATAGTTTTTATTATTATTATTATTATTATTATTATTATTATTATTTATTAATAAATAATAAAGAAACTATACTAATGGTTAATCATTTGTTACATTTACTAACAGCCAAATTTTAAAGGAAATTTCAATACCTATAATTTTAATAGTTTATAACTATTATTATAGTTTTTATTATTATTTATTAATAAATAATAATAAAAACTATACTAATGGTTAATAATTTGTTATGTTCACTAACAGCCAAATTTGAAAGTAAATTTCAATATCTATAATTTTAATAGTTTATAACCATTATTATATTTTTTTATTATTATTATTATTATTATTTATAAATAAATAATAATAATAATAATAATAATAATACTTATAATAATAAATAAATAATAATAATAATAATAATAATAATAAAAACTATAATAATGGTTAATAATTTGTTACATTCACTAACAGCCAAATTTGAAAGGAAATTCCAAATACCTCTAATTTTAATAGTTTATAACTATTATTATAGCTTTTATTATTTTTATTTATTAATAAATAATAATAATAATAAAGAAACTATAATAATGGTTAATAATTTGTTAAGTTCACTAACAGCCAAATTTGAAAGGAAATTACAATGCCCATAATTTTAATAGTTTATAACTATTATTATAGTTTTTATTATTATTATTATTTATTAATAAATAATAATAATAAAGAAACTATACTAATGGTTAATAATTTGTTAAGTTCACTAACAGCCAAATTTGAAAGTAAATTCCAATACCTATAATTTTAATACTTTATAACTATTATTATAGTTTTCATTATTATTATTATTATTTATTAATAAATAATAATAATAAAGAAACTATACTAATGGTTAATAATTTGTTACATTCACTAACAGCCAAATTTGAAAGGAAATTCCAATACCTCTAATTTTAATAGTTTATAACTATTATTATAGTTTTTATTATTATTATTATTATTATTATTTATTTAATAAATAATAATAATAAAGAAACTATACTAATGGTTAATCATTTGTTACATTCACTAACAGCCAAATTTTAAAGGAAATTTCAATACCTATAATTTTAATAGTTTATAACTATTATTATAGTTTTTATTATTATTTATTAATAAATAATAAAAAAAAACTATACTAATGGTTAATAATTTGTTATGTTCACTAACAGCCAAATTTGAAAGTAAATTACAATATCTATAATTTTAATAGTTTATAACCATTATTATATTTATTATTATTATTATTATTATTATTATTATTTATTAATAAATAATAATAATAATAATAATACTTATAATAATAATAAATAATAATAATAATAATAATAATAATAATAATAATAAAAACTATAATAATGGTTAATAATTTGTTACATTCACTAACAGCCAAATTTGAAAGGAAATTCCAAATACCTCTAATTTTAATAGTTTATAACTATTATTATAGCTTTTATTATTTTTATTTATTGATAAATAATAATAATAATAAAAAAAACTATACTAATGGTAAATAATTTGTTACATTCACTAACAGTCAAATTTGAAAGGAAATTCCAATACCTCTAATTTTAATAGTTTATAACTATTATTATAGTTTTTATTATTATTATTATTTATTAATAAATAATAATAATAAAAAAACTATACTAATGGTTAATAATTTGTTATGTTCACTAACAGCCAAATTGGAAAGGAAATTACAATACCTATAATTTTAATAGTTTATAACCATAATTATAGTTTTTATTATTATTATTTATTAATAAATAATAATAATAATAATAATAATAATAATAAAAATAAACTATAATAATGGTTAATAATTTGTTACATTCACTAACAGCCAAATTTGAAAGGAAATTACAATACCTATAATTTTAATAGTTTATAACTATTATTATAGTTTTTATTATTATTATTATTTATTAATAAATAATAATAATAAAGAAACTATACTAATGGTTAATAATTTGTTAAGTTCACTAACAGCCAAATTTGAAAGGAAATTACAATACCTATAATTTTAATAGTTTATAACAATTATTATAGTTTTTATTATTATTATTTATTAATAAATAATAATAATAAAGAAACTATACTAATGGTTAATCATTTGTTATGTTCACTAACAGGCAAATTTGAAAGTAAATTACAATACCTATAATTTTAATAGTTTATAACCATTATTATATTTTTTATTATTATTATTATTATTTATTAATAAAAATAATAATAATAATAATAATAATAATAATACTTATAATAATAACAAATAATAATAATAATAATAATAATAAAAACTATAATAATGGTTAATAATTTGTTACATTCACTAACAGCCAAATTTGAAAGGAAATTACAATACCTATAATTTTAATAGTTTATAACTATTATTATAGTTTTTATTATTATTGTTATTTATTAATAAATAATAATAATAAAGAAACTATACTGATGGTTAATAATTTGTTACATTCACTAACAGCCAATTTGAAAGGAAATTCCAATACCTCTAATTTTAATAGTTTATAACTATTATTATAGCTTTTATTATTATTTTTATTTATTAATAAATAATAATAATAAAAAAACTATACTAATGGTAAATAATTTGTTACATTCACTAACAGTCAAATTTGAAAGGAAATTCCAATACCTCTAATTTTAATAGTTTATAACTATTATTATAGTTTTTATTATTATTATTATTTATTAATAAATAATAATAATAAAAAAACTATACTAATGGTTAATAATTTGTTATGTTCAGGAACAGCCAAATCGGAAAGTAAATTACAATACCTATAATTTTAATAGTTTATAACCATTATTATAGTTTTTATTATTATTATTATTATTTATTAATAATAATAATAATAATAATAATAAAAAAGAAAAACTATAATAATGGTTAATAATTTGTTACATTCAATAACAGCCAAATTTGAAAGGAAATTACAATACCTATAATTTTAATAGTTTATAACTATTATTATAGTTTTTATTATTATTATTATTTATTAATAAATAATAATAATAATAAAGAAACTATACTAATGTTTAATAATTTGTTAAGTTCCCTAACAGCCAAATTTGAAAGGAAATTACAATACCTATAATTTTAATAGTTTATAACTATTATTATAGTTTTTATTATTATTATTATTATTATTATTATTATTATTATTTATTAATAAATAATAATAAAGAAACTATACTAATGGTTAATCATTTGTTACATTTACTAACAGCCAAATTTTAAAGGAAATTTCAATACCTATAATTTTAATAGTTTATAACTATTATTATAGTTTTTATTATTATTTATTAATAAATAATAATAAAAACTATACTAATGGTTAATAATTTGTTATGTTCACTAACAGCCAAATTTGAAAGTAAATTTCAATATCTATAATTTTAATAGTTTATAACCATTATTATATTTTTTATTATTATTATTATTATTTATTAATAAATAATAATAATAATAATAAATAATAATACTTATAATAATAATAATAATAATAAAATAATAATAATAATAAAAACTATAATAATGGTTAATAATTTGTTACATTCACTAACAGCCAAATTTGAAAGGAAATTCCAAATACCTCTAATTTTAATAGTTTATAACTATTATTATAGCTTTTATTATTTTTATTTATTAATAAATAATAATAATAATAAAGAAACTATAATAATGGTTAATAATTTGTTAAGTTCACTAACAGCCAAATTTGAAAGGAAATTACAATGCCCATAATTTTAATAGTTTATAACTATTATTATAGTTTTTTTTATTATTATTATTTATTAATAAATAATAATAATAAAGAAACTATACTAATGGTTAATAATTTGTTAAGTTCACTAACAGCCAAATTTGAAAGTAAATTCCAATACCTATAATTTTAATACTTTATAACTATTATTATAGTTTTCATTATTATTATTATTATTTATTAATAAATAATAATAATAAAGAAACTATACTAATGGTTAATAATTTGTTACATTCACTAACAGCCAAATTGAAAGGAAATTCCAATACCTCTAATTTTAATAGTTTATAACTATTATTATAGTTTTTATTATTATTATTATTATTTATTAATAAATAATAATAATAAATAAAAAACTATACTAATGGTTAATCATTTGTTACATTCACTAACAGCCAAATTTTAAAGGAAATTTCAATACCTATAATTTTAATAGTTTATAACTATTATTATAGTTTTTATTATTATTTATTAATAAATAATAAAAAAAAAAAACTATACTAATGGTTAATAATTTGTTATGTTCACTAACAGCCAAATTTGAAAGTAAATTACAATATCTATAATTTTAATAGTTTATAACCATTATTATATTTATTATTATTATTATTATTATTATTATTTTATTAATAAATAATAATAATAATAATAATACTTTATAATAATAAATAAATAATAATAATAATAATAATAATAATAATAAAAACTATAATAATGGTTAATAATTTGTTACATTCACTAACAGCCAAATTTGAAAGGAAATTCCAAATACCTCTAATTTTAATAGTTTATAACTATTATTATAGCTTTTATTATTTTTATTTATTGATAAATAATAATAATAATAAAAAAAACTATACTAATGGTAAATAATTTGTTACATTCACTAACAGTCAAATTTGAAAGGAAATTCCAATACCTCTAATTTTAATAGTTTATAACTATTATTATAGTTTTTATTATTATTATTATTTATTAATAAATAATAATAATAAAAAAAAACTATACTAATGGTTAATAATTTGTTATGTTCACTAACAGCCAAATTGGAAAGGAAATTACAATACCTATAATTTTAATAGTTTATAACCATAATTATAGTTTTTATTATTATTATTTATTAATAAATAATAATAATAATAATAATAATAATAATAAAAATAAACTATAATAATGGTTAATAATTTGTTACATTCACTAACAGCCAAATTTAAAAGTAAATTACAATACCTATCATTTTAATGTTTTATAACCATTATTATAGTTTTTATTATTATTAGTATTTATTAATAAATAAGAATAATAAAAAATATAATAATGGTTAAAAAAAGTAATAATTTAATTATAATTATCGGAATGTTTTTTGTTCTTTCGAATTTACGTTCTTTTTTTCGTATTTTCGTTCTTTTGAATTTTTGAATTTTGTATTTTGGTTCTTTTGAATTTTCCAATTTTCGTTCTTTCAAATTTTGGTTCTTTTCAAAAATTTGTTTTTGGAAAAATTCTTGAAAAGATTTTTTGTTAATTCGGATTCTTTCGAATTAACGAATATGCCGATTTTTTTTTTTACGAAAAACGAATTGGGAACGATAGGAATTGCACATGTCTATAGTCAGGCCTGCGTATAATCGGACTGGGTGGTGCTGCAGCTGACGCTTAAGAAAGCATAAGGTGGATGCAGTGATGCCATCGGGCATGGGCACATACTCCTACTCTCGGAGGACCAGGAGAGAGGAGGTTTTGGGCTCATTAGTAAGGTTGGTGTCACGGACCTGCCTACCAAGGAGATCCTACCCGAACCACGGCTGGGTTTACCGAGGAGCGGAGTCAGTGCATTTACACTGGGCACGGTTGAACGGAACCATACCCAAGCCCAATGTTCCCACCTCCCCGGTGGTCTTCACTGGGCTATAAGGAAGTGCTTCCAGGCACACTTACACCACCCCCTCTGCCAACCAGACCATAGTAATCCCTACTTCTGTGCTCCGTAGTCTATGGAGAGTTCTGTGCTCGGGCACAGTCTACACTCATACTGATGAGCAGTGGCGGCTGGTGGTATATTTTTGGGGGGCTGCAAACAATGTCAGCCCCCCGCCCCCCCCCCCGGTCGGGTCGGATACCAGTCCTGCACTTACCCCACGGGCAGCGCTTCCCTCTAGGCGAAGGGCAGCGGCTTCCACTGCGTTTCGTCTTCCTCGCGGCATCAATGAGGCAATGCGCGTCCTCCCTCCTCCTCCTTTTAGGCCAATGGGCTCGCTTCTCCTTTCGGGGGACCAATCGGGAAACCCGCTTCCTGATTGGCCAGGAGGAGAATCAGCTTGACAATAGCGAATGTTCATTCGCTATTGTCATACAACTGGGTGGGCTCAGGGCGCAGTGCTTTGCGCCCCAAGGCCACCCTTTTTTGAAGCCTATTAGAGCCTCACGTGCTTAAAAAAGATTAGGGGGGCAAAAGCGTTGATTAGTCCGTAGGGTTCAATATTGGGTTGGCCCACCCTTTTCAGCTATAACAGCTTCAAATCTTCTGGGAAGGCCGTCCACAAGGTTTAGGAGGGTGTCTATGGGAATGTTTGATCATTCTTACAGAAGAGCGTTTGTGAGGTCAGGCACTGATGTGGGTGAGAAGGCCTGGCTCACAGTCTCCGTTCTAAATCATCCCAAAGGTGTTCTATCAGGTTGAGGTCAGGACTCTGTGCAGGCCAGTCAAGTTCCTCCACCCCAAACTCACTCATCCATGTCTTTGTGGACCTTGCTTTGTGCAGTGGTCCAAATCATTTTGTGGAGGGGGATTATGGTGTTGGATTGTTTTTCAGGAATTGGGCCCCTTAGTTCCAGTGAAGGGAACTCTTAAGGCATCAGCATACCAAGACATTTTGGAAAATTTCATGCTCCCAACTTTGTGGGAACAGTTTGGGGATAGCCCCTTCTTGTACCAACATGACTGCACACCAGTGCACAAGGCAAGGTTTATGAAGACATGGATGAGCGAGTTTGGGGTGGAGGAACTTGACTGGCCTGCACAGAGTCCTGACCTCAACCTGATAGAACACCTTTGGGATGAATTAGAGCCAAGACTGTGAGTCAGGCCTTCTCATCCAACATCAGTGCCTGACCTCACAAATGCTCTTCTGGAAGAATGGTCAAACATTCCATAGACACCCTCCTAAACCTTGTGGACCGCCTTCCCAGAAGAGTTGAAGCTGTTATAGCTTCAAAGGGTGGGCCAACTCAATATTGAACCCTACGGACTAAGACTGGGATGCCATTAAAGTTCATGTGCGTGTAAAGGCAATACTTTTGACAACAAGGTGTAAATAATATATTATGATATTGCATATTAAAGCGGAACTTCAGTAATTTTTTCATCTTTCCATCTATTAAATCTTCTGCCCTTCTTGTTGTTTTAACTTTGGATAGTAAAACATTATTTTTTTTTCTGCCAGTAAATCCCTTTTATACAGCCCACTTCCTGTTTCTTGTCTGGGAAAAAAAGCCTAGGCTTATGACATCACGCACGGCTCTCTCTCTTACTCTCGTTGCCCGGAAGGGAGGGAGGGAGGGGGGTGAGTCATTAGAGGGCCAATGAGAGCTGCAGAGCTGGAGGTGTTGCCTCTATGTGTGTGTCTGTGTAAATCCAGGAAGTGAACAGGCAGCAGCTTCAGCTGCCCACAGTTAAAATGTCTGCAGCCAGACTCAGTGGAGGGAGATTTGAAAAGTACAGAATCACAGTATATATAAAATATAATATATAAATATAATAAATATATAATATGCAAAGTGGTTGGAGGGAAGCTTGAGAATGGCAGAATGGCAAAAAATGTTTTTTATTACAAATGATGTGAGCAGACTGCAGTTCCTCTTTAATAACGCATTGTCCTTTTTTGTCCAGCAGGTGGAGCTCTGATCTCTAAGAAGCTCATTGCGATTGACTCACTAAAGCAATGGAGACTGTTCACTTATTAATCAGTAAATTAGCTGCGGCTCACACATAACTAAATTATTTAAATGAACACAGTTTCGCCCCATTAAGTAACCTAAGAGAGCAGTCTCTTTTCCTTAGGGGAGCTCCGGTCGTTTTTTGTGTTTATCCTAGAGAATAAAATGGCGGTCGTTGCAATACTTTCGGTCACACCGTATTTGCGCAGCGGTCTTACAAGCGCACTTTTTTTGGGAAAAAATTACGCTTTTTTAAATTAAAAAATAAGACATCAGTTAAGTTAGCCCACTTTTTTTTTACATTGTGAAAGATAATGTTACGCCGAGTAAATTGATACCCAACACGTCACGCTTCAAAATTGCGCCCGCTTGTGGAATGGCGACAAACTTTTACCCTTAAAAATCTCCATAGGCGACATTTAAAAAAATTCTACAGGTTGCATGTTTTGAGTTACAGAGGAGGTCTAGGGTTAGAATTATTTCTCTCGCTCTGCCGATCGCGGCGATACCTCACATGTACGGTTTGAACACCGTTTTCATATGCGGGCGCTGCTCACGTATGCGTTCGCCTCTGCACGCGAGCTCGGCGGGACGGGACGCGTTTAAAAGTTATTATTTTTTTTTCTTATTTATTTTACCTTTTTATTTTTTATTTTTACACTGTTTTAAAAAAATAAATAATATTGTGTCACTTTTATTCCTATTAGAAGGAATGTAAACCCCTTGTAATAGAAAAAAAGCATGACAGGTCCTCTTAAATATGAGATCTGGGGTCAAAAATACCTCATATTTACACAAAAATGCAATAAAAAAAAAGAAATTTTTTTTTTTTTTTTTTAACCACTTCAGCCCCGGACCAATTGGCAGCCAAAGGACCAGGCCCCTTTTCGCGATTCGGCACTTCCCTCGCTTTACCTGACAAATGCGCGGTCGTGCGACGTGGCTCCCAAACAAAATTGGCGTCCTTTTTTTCCCACACATGGAGATTTCTTTTGGGGGTATTTGATCGCCCCTGCGGTTTTTATTTTTTGCGCTATAAACAAAAATAGAGCGACAAATTTGAAAAAAATGCAATATTTTTTACTTTTTGCTATAATAAATATCCCCCAAAAAATATATAAAAAAAACTTTTTTTTCCTCAGTTTAGGCCGATACGTATTCTTCTGCATATTTATGGTAAAAAAAAAATCGCAATTAGCGATTATTTATTGGTTTGCGCAAAAGTTATAGCGTTTACAAAATAGGGGATAGTTTTATAGCATTTTTATTAAAAAATTTTTTTACTAGTAATGGCGCCGATCAGCGATTTTTATTGTGACTGCGACATTATGGCGGACACATCGGACATTTTTGACACATTTTTGGGACCATTGTCATTTATATAGATATCGGTGCTATTTAAATGCACTGATTCCTGTGTAAATGGCACTGGCAGTGAAGGAGTCAACCACTAGGGGGCGGGGAGGGATTAGTGTGACGTGTGTGTTATTTTTTACAGTAGGGGGGCGTGGCTGACGTCTGACGTCATTGATCGGCTTTCCCGATGACAGGGAACAGCAGATCAGTGACAGGCAGTGTAGGAAGCGCGGAGAGAGGTTTGTTTACACATACCTCTCCCCGTTCTTCAGCTCTGTGACCCGATCGCGGGACACCAGCGGCGATCGGGTCCGCTGGTCCCGCGGCCGCGGTCACGGCTAGGCAATTAAAGGGGACGTATATATACGTGCTTTTGCCTAGCCGTGCCATTCTGCCAACGTATATTTACATGCGGCGGTTGGGAAGCGGTTAAATATGAGATCTGGGGGTCAAAAAGACCTCATATTTACACTAAAATGCAATAAAAAATTTTTTTTTATTTTTTATAAAAAAATGCCCCTTTAGTAGCTCTGGGGGGAAGTGATGTTTTGAAGTCGCTTCCGCCCTGCAGTGTTATGGAGATGGATTGGGGGCTATCTTCTCCTCACTCGTCTCCATGCACAGCCACAGGAAGGATCCGATCGCCTCCGCCGCTGCCGACGGCTCCGGTAAGCGACGGAAGGCCCCGCATCGCGGCGGGAGGGGAGATGGGGCCAATAAAAGTAATCTTGCAGCGAATCCGCCGCAGAGATCACTTTCATCTTGTACTGGACCGCCGGCCGAACACGGGGATACCGGGGTTAGGGCAGCTAGCTGCTGCCATAACGGCGATATCCGTCCTCAAAGTAGGGACGCACATCGGCGTGTGGCGGTCTGGAAGTGGTTAAAAGTCAGCAGCTACAAAAACTGCTGACCTTTAACCGCTTCAGCCCCGGAAGATTTTACCCCCTTCCTGACCAGAGCATTTTTTGCGATTCGGCACTGCGTCGCTTTAACTGACAATTGCGCGGTCGTGCGACGTTGCACCCAAACAAAATTGACGTCCTTTTTTCCCCACAAATAGAGCTTTCTTTTGGTGGCATTTGATCGCCTCTGCGGTTTTTATTTTGTGCTATAAACAAAAAAAAAAAGGAATATTATTTTTACTTTTTGCTATAATAAATAAATATATATAAAAAAACAAATTTCTCCATCAGTTTAGGCCGATACGTATTCTTCTACATAATTTTGGTAAAAAAAAAGCGCAATAAGTGTATATTGATTGGTTTGCGCAAAGTTATAGCGTCTACAAAATAGGGGCTATATTTATGACATTTTTATTATAATTTTTTTTTATTAGTAATGGCGGCGATCTGCGATTTTTATCGTGACTGCGACATTATGGCGGACACATCGGACACTTTTTGACACATTTTTGGGACCATTGTCATCTATACAGCGATCGGTGCTATAAAAATGCACTGATTACTGTGTAAATGACACTGGCTGGGAAGGGGTAAACCACTAGGGGGGCGATCAAGGGGTTAAGTGTGTCCTAGGGAGTGATTCTAACTGTGGGGGGGGGTGGTGGGCTACCACTGACATGACAGCGATCACTACTCCCGATGACAGGCAGCAGTGATCTCTGTCATGTCACAAGGCAGAACAGGGAAATGCCTTGTTTACAAAGGAATCTCCCCGTTCTGCGTCTCCGTGACGCGATCACCGGGACACCGGCGGACATCGAGTCCGCGGGTTCCCGTGGGCACGGTCACGCTGTACGCGGCGGGCGCGCACACCCGCTAGCCCCACCAATTAAAGGGGACGTACAGGTATGCCCATTTGCCCACCGCTGCCATTGTGCCGACGTATATCGGCGTGCACCGGTTGGTTAAAGTGGTTAAAGCGTGACATGTTGGGTATCTATTTACTCGGCGTAACATCATCTATCACATTTTACAAAAATGTGGCACTGGAGGGGAGGAGAAATGAGCGGAAGTTCAATTTTTGGGTGGGACTCCACTTTAAAGTGTATTTTTTCCCCAAAAATGTTATTTTCAAACCCGCACGTGACATAAAAAATTGCAACGACAGAATGTTTCCCCAATGCTCAGATTTATTCTGGAGATGTGGGGAGGACACTGGTTCTCTTCTCCGGAGTCCTGTCGGATAGCGCCCCCTATCGGATACTGTCCGCTGTGTACTGCGCATGCGCAGTACGGATCACAAAAAGATTCCGAAAATAGCTGAAGATGAATGGCGCCCCAGGTTCAAGCCCCACCATCCAAGTGTACATGGAGTTAGAATAAAAAAGAGCCAAGCGAAGCGAGGCTGTGCCCAAGCGTGGCGAGATGGTGGGGCTTGCACCTGGACTCACGGCGCAGGTTCATCTCCGGCTATTTTCAGAATCTCCTTGTCCTCCGTACTGCGCAAGCGATGTGCCTGCGCAGTACAGGGTGGACCCTTTTCGATAGGTGGACATTTTTTGACAGAACACAACTTTTGCAATCCTATTGAACAGAAGTCCACCGAATCATCCAAAAATCCACTGACCGGGAGCTCCCAACAGATCCTGCGCTCTTCCTCTTGTATCGCCACCATATACCCAGTAAAGCCTACAGGCAGTGGCATCGCTAGGGGGTGGCTTTTGGGGCTATAGCCCATAATCTGGGGCCCATAGCCCAGAGTCTCTGCAGGGGTCCCCAAGGGGGGGGGAGGCTCTCTGGGGACCCTGATGTAAGTGGGGGGCTTTCTGGGGACCCTAATGTAAGGGGGGCTCTCTGGGGACCCTGATTTAAGGGGAGGCTCTCTGGGGACCCTGATGCAGGGGGGAGGCTCTCTGGGGAACCTGATTTCAGGGGGAGGCTCTCTGGGGAACCTGATTCAAGGGGGAGGCTCTCTGGGGACCCTGATTCAAGTGGGAGGCTCTCTGGGGAACCTGATTCAAGTGGGAGGCTCTCTGGGGACCCTGATTTAAGGGGGAGGCTCTCTGGGGACCCTGATGTAAGTGGGGGGCTCTCTGGGGAACCTGATTCAAGTGGGAGGCTCTCTGGGGACCCTGATTTAAGGGGGGAGGCTCTCTGGGGACCCTAATGTAAGGGGGGCTCTCTGGGGACCCTAATGTAAGGGGGGCTCTCTGGGGACCCTGATGTAAGGGGGGGCTCTCTGGGGATATATACACACACACATATATTATATACATGTGTATGCCCGCCCAAGTGTATGAATTTCTATACTACGCTGCTATGGGCTCTAGCCCCAGATCTTTTGTAGACCTAGCAACGCAAGGTGGATAGGCAGGAGATCCATCTTGCCCCTCCTGATTACAGCCACGAAGGCGTTGCATCCTGTGGTTTTGGAAGAAGACGCAGCCTCCGCTGATTGCCGTCTGGCTGAAAAGAGGAGCCAAAATAAATGCGCTGGAAGATTTGGCAGCCACAGAGAAGGGCCTCCAGGAGAAATTTAAAAAAAAAATGGTTTTATTGGCACGAGTTTGTCTATTTTGAGGACTACGCGGAAACTAGTCTTGTGAATCGCCGAGAGCTGGGGACTAAAAAAAGTTGACTCCTCTGACCGAGAAGGAGCTTCCCGGTCAGAGGAGTCTCCTTGGATCCTGAGGCTCACAGTCTGAACTAGACATGTGCGCTGACAAAAAACTTGTTTACGTTTTTTTCGTTCCATTCGTTTTTTTGCTTTTTTTGAAAATTCGGATTTTCAAATTTCCGAATTTCGGATTTCCCAATTTTCTAATTTCCGAATTTCCCAATTTCGAATTTTCAAATTGCAAATTTCCGAATTTCCACATTTTCGAATTCCGAAATTCCGAATTCAAAAATTAAAAAATCCGAAAATTTTAAAATCTGAAAAAAAGAAAGAAAATTTGTAAAATTCAAAATAATAACTAACTAATAATAACTAACTATTAAATTATAGGTATTGGAATTTCCTTTCAAATTTGGCTGTTAGTGAACATAACGAATCCAAATTTATCTGAAGTTACGAATTATCCGAAATAACGAAAGCCGCATCTAAATAAATGGAATGGAACAAATTTATAATAAATAATAATAATAAAATATTATTATTAGATCGTTACGTTCCATTTGTTTAGATATGACATTCATTATTTTGGATAATTCATAAATTTGGATGAATTCGTACTCGTTAGGTTCACTAACAGCCAAATTTGAAAGGAGATTCCAATACCTATAATTTAATAGTTAGTTATTAGTTAGTTATTATTTCAGATTTTTGGGTCTTCGAATTTTCAGATTTTCATTCTTTTGAATTTTCAGATTTTCATTCTTTTGAATCTTCAGATTTTAAAATTTATGAAATTTAGAATTTTCGAATTTCCGAAATTTAGAATTTTCGAATTTCCGAATTTTTGAATTTGCTAAATTTTCCAATTTCCAATTTCTGAACTTCGAATTTCCAAAATTTTTAATTTTCCGAAATATCCAATTTCCGAAAAAAAAAATTCGGAACTAAACGAATTGCACATGTCTAGTCTGAACTTCAAGAGGAGGGCCCACAAAAAAAAAAAATTAAAAGTCAGCAGCTACAAATACTGCAGCTGCTGACTTTTAATAATCAGACACTTACCTGTCCCAGGGTCCAGCGATGCGGGGGAACGAGACCCCCCTCGTTCCACGCTCCGCTCGCGGCGCCGGCATTCTTAATATGGGCACCCACTTCACAGCCGGGCACCCACTGCGCGAGCGGCACCGTGCGCCGTGATTCGATGCTCACTCATCTGGGACACATGACAGGTCCCAGATGACTGTGCGGCGCCTAGGGGAAGTGATGTCATTTCCCGGGCAATGAAGGTGGCAGACTACGAGGGACCCCTAGCAACAGGCATTTAGAGGTGAGTAAAAAAAGTTTTTTTTTTCCAATTATTTATTTTTTCTTTTTTTTATGATTTTTAAGCCAAATTTTTTTTTTTTTGGTGGCAACACCACTTTCAGTCTACTGTCTACACAACTTCATATGCAATGACCTGAGTGATGCTGACCTTTTATTCGTGGAATTGTTCCTTGGAATTCGGTACATGGTTGTGGTCTCTGTATTTACCGTGTGCTTTGTTCTTTTGCAAAATAAAGTAGTGAAAAAAAAAGATTCGCAATGATCAGCATTTTATTCCCTAGGGTCTCTGCTAAAAATAAAATAAAAATAAAAAGTATTATGTTTTGGGGGTTATAATTAGTCATTTTTTTAGCATAAAGTATTGATTTAAACTTGTAAACAAAACAAAAAAAAAAAAAAACTTGTAAACAAAAAAGTGCCACAAAAAGCCTGGTCTTCAAGTGATTAACAGGTCATGGATGTGCTAGTGTGCAGTGAATACTAGCACATTATAGCATAAAACTAGCACATTATAGCATAAAGCTGCAGGGCCCTGAATAAATGTTTTTTTTTGTGCAAAGTTTATTACCGCTTTATATACTGTGTATTTGAATAGATTTTTTTTTCTTCACTGTCACTTTAAAGAGGCTATAAACCCTTCACGAAGGTCCTTTAGGGAGAAACATGCCGTCTATCGCGTGGAATTTGCCGCGGTAAGAAAGTTTCCATAATAACGCTGATAATATGCGCCCTGCAGCCTCTGTACAGCCTCCCCACCTGCACTGTTTAGTCATCATAACAGGATGAAGGTGTGCTTATAAAAGAACATATTTTACATATTTTTTTGCTAAAATTATTATTTTTTTTTTTTTCCACAGACTGTCCCTGATTCCACATACATTTCAATGCAATGCATGTTTACAGTATTTTCACAGGGCATATTTTATATTTTTATATTTTTATTTTTATTGACTGCATTTGCAAAAACAGTGTAATATTCCCAGGCAATGTGCGCAGAAGCTTATTTTTTTTTTTTACTTTTGGAAAGCATATGACAGGGTGATTTACTCGCAGGGGATTGTGGGAAGCCGGGGCAAAGCACACATGTCATTTTCACCGACGATGCTTGAGTTCTACGATTTTGCAGTCCCGGTTCGGACTTGTGCGATTCGGGAAAACCCTGCGATTCGTGTGCGGGTTTCCTGCATCGCACCTGAATCGCAGGAGGTTCGCACTGAAGTCTGCGAACTGCTGCGGGTGGCAATGTAAAATCAACCACTTGCCGACCAGCCCGCCGTCATTATACAGCGACAGGTCGGCTCGTTCCCGCAAATCGCCGTAGCCGTACGTGGGCCCTTTAAACAGCTATAGCAGCCGCGCGTGCGCCCCCGCTGCACGGCCGAGGAGCTGATGCGCGCGCGATGTCCGCCAGCTACCCGCGATCGCTCCACAGAGAGGCAGAACGGGGATCTGCAGACCTCCCAGCTGTTTGAAATGGGAATGAGGGACACCTATCGGCAAAAGTATGCAGGCATAGGACACACCCCCTTGCCACGCCCCCTTAAGGCCCCTTTCACACTTGTGCAACTTCAAAGTCGCGCGATTTTACCACGATTCGCGGGCAAGATTTTGCCGTGATTTTGGCACGATTTCAAGGAATTCCTGTGTAATTGGCATCAAAATTGGACCAAAGTAGTGCAGGGACTACTTTGAAGTCGTACTAATATGAATGTCTGTCATTGGAAATCATGGGGAAAGACTTGTCAGGCTACTTTGCAGTCCATAATCGTGGGACAAGTCGTATAAGTGTGAAAGGGGCCTTAGGCTCGATTCACATCTATGCATTTTGCTTTTGAGCGTTTTTGCAGTGCTTGCCGCGTTTTTGGACACGCGCTTTTACCGCAATTTTGCAGCGATTTGCGTTTTTGTATTTTTTTTGTTTTTTTTACATTTTTTTTTACACTGTGGTTGCTTAGCAACCAGCTATATACAGTGTAAAAAAAAAAATAAAAATGCAAAACGCAAATCGCGGCAAAATCGCGGTAAAAACACAGTACTTGCGTTTTGGATGCGGGTCCATTGACTTCTATTACATGCAAAACGCTGCATTTTGCATAAAAAAAAAATCTTTTCCAAAAACGCAGAGGCACAAAAATGCATTGATGTCCATGTTCCATAGGAACCCATGTTAAAAAATTTCCCTGCATTTCTGCAAAATGCATCAAAAAAACGCGCTAGTGTGAATGGAGCCTTAAGGAGAATTGTACAAAAAACAAGATTGGTTAAACCCACAAGTGCTTTTTTTACCACTACTATTCCTTTATATTGGCTTTTGGGATTTACAAATTCAGCAATTTAGAAATCAGATGAAAGGTTTAGCGCCGGGAAACACTTTTTGATAGATAAAAAGTGCATTTTATATACATCTATATGGATCAGACCAAAATGAGGGACAAATGAGGGGGAAAGAGGGACAGAGGGACATTGCTCCAAATCCGGGACAGTTGGGAGCTCTGGATCTGTCAATGTAAACAAACAGATCCCCATTCTGTCAGGGGAGTAGAGAGTGATTGTCTGTTCCTAGTGATTAAGAACAGCGATCTCTCTCCTCCTCCAGTCAGTCCCCTTCCCCCCACAGTTAGAAACACCTCCCAGGCAACACAGTTAACCCATTGAATGCCCCCTACTGTTAACCCCTTCCCTGCCAGTGCCATTTATGCAGTAATCAGTGCATTCTTATAGAACCGATCGCCGTATAAATGTCAATGGTCCCAAAAAAGTGTCAAAAGTGTCCGATCTGTCTGCCGCAATGTCGCAGTCCCGCTAAAAATCGCTGATCACAGCCATTACTAGTAAAAAAAAAATGTAAATAATAAAAATGCCATAAAACTATCACCTATTTTGTAGACGCTATAACTTTTGCTCAAACCAATCATTATACGCTTATTGCGATTTTTTTTTTAACCAAAAATATGTAGAAGAATACATATCGGCCTATCGGGTCCCATCGCTCGGGACCCGGTGCGAGTGCCCGGCGGCCGCGATGTCCGCCGGGCACCCGCGATTGCCCGTTAAAACAACGGGACCGTGCAGGACCATGGAGCTGTGTATGTAAACACACAGCTCCACGTCCTGTCAGCGGAGAGGAGACCGATCATGTGATCCCAGTACGGAGGAACACATGATCAGTCTCCTCCCCTTGAGTTCCCTCCCCCCACAGTTAGAATCACACATATAGGGAATACATTAACCCCTGCAGCGCCCCTAGTGTTAACCCTTTCCCTGCCAGTCACATTTACACAGTAATCAATGCAATTTTATAGCAACGATCGCTGTGTAAATGTGAATGGTTCCAAAAATGTGTCAAAAGTGTCCGAAGTGTCCGCCGCAATGTCGCAGTCACGAAAAAAAAATCGCGGATCGCCGCCATTACTAGTAAAAAAAAAAAAAATGCAATAAATCTATCCCCTATTTTGTAGACGCTATAACTTTTGCGCAAACCGATCAATTTTTTTTACCAAAAATATGTAGAAGAATACGTATCGGCCTAAACTGAGTAAAAAAAATTGTTTTTTTTTAAAAAAATGGGATATTTATTATAGCAAAAAGTAAAAAATATTGTGTTTTTTTTTTCAAAATTGTCGCTCTTCTTTTGTTTATAGCGCAAAAAATAAAAACCGCAGGGGCGATCAAATACCACCAAAAGAAAGCTCTATTTGTGGGAAAAAAAGGACGTCAATTTTGTTTGGGTGTAACGTCGCACGACCGCGCAATTGTCAGTTAAAGCGACGCAGTGCCGAATCGCAAAAAGTGCTCTGGTAAGGAAGGGTGTAAAATGGCCCGGTATTGAAGTGGTTAAGACCCCTTTCACACTGAGGCGCTTTTCATGTGCTTAAATGTTAAAAAAAAACGCCTGAAAAGCTAATTTTCATTAAAATCAATGAAAGCTTTCACACTGGGGCAGTGCGCTGACGGGGCGGTAAAAAAAACGCCCCTCTCCATTGAAATGAATGGAAAGCTCTTCAAAAGCGCCCAGTGTTTTACTGGCAGTTCAGAAGTGCCTCGGTGTGAAAGGTGCCTTAGTGGTTAATGTCACCCCCAAATCAGTTTGCATATAAAATTATCTGTTTGTAGATTTACAAAACAGTAACTTCTTCAGTTGTTGCCTAAACACACTTAAGCCTCGTACACACTATCGGCTTGTTGGCCAACAAAACCGTGGACTTTTGTCCGAAGCTTTGGCCCAAACTTGTCACCCCCAAATCAGTTTCCATATCGCAGTGTGAACTGTGAAATGGTACAGGAATCGGATCGCAATAGGCGTATATTGATTGGTTCGTACAAAAGTTATCATGTCTACAAACTATGGGATAGATCTAGGGCAGAGGTTCTCAACTCCTGTCCTCAGGGCCCACTAACAGGCCACGTTTTATGTATTACCTTGGGGGAGATGCAGACTAGAATACTGCAATCACTGAGCATCAAATGATATCACCTGTGATGTATTTCAGTTATCTTGCAAACCTGGCCTGTTAGTGGGTCCTGAGGACAGGAGTTGAGAACCACTGCTCTAGGAAATTTTTTTTTTTTTTTTAACTGGTAATGTCTGGGATCTGCGATTTTTTTTTTAGCAGGGCTGCAACTTTGTGGTGGACAAATCTGACCTCAAATGACACTTTTTGGGGACCAGTGACATTATTACATTGATCAGTGCTATAAAAATGCACTGGTCAATGTATAAATTACACTGTCAGGGAAGGGGTTAACACTAGGGGGGGTTAAGGGGTTAACTAAGGGGTTAACTGTGTTCCCTGGGTGTGTTCTAACTGTAGGGGGGGGTGGGCTGCCTGGAACACCACAGAGATCCCTGGGTGTGTTCTAACTGTAGGGGGGGGGGGTGGGCTGCCTGGAACACCACAGAGATCGCTTTATTACTGGGAACAGCAGCTCTCCATCATGTCCCCTGTCAGAATGGGGACCCGACTTGTTTACATAGGCAGATCCCCGTTCTGCCTCTGTGTGCCGTGATCACGGGTTGCTGGTGGACATCAAGACCCACGTGCGAGCTCCCGCGTCGTGTGCGGGCACCCGCTATATGCCCAGACCAACGTACACCTACATCGATTTGCACTTTCCAGCCATCTTGCCGCAGTATAACTGCAGCGGGTGGTCAGGCATGGGATCAAATCAAGTGCAAGAAGAGTATCCACCTAAGCAACCTCACATAACTTCACTCACATTTACTATTCAAACCCCACAAGACCCCCTCCACCAGACATAAAATAAAAGTTAGGCATACGCTGATAAGGCCTACTATCCCTGATTACAAACTGTCTTGGTGCTGGCGCCAATCTTGCACTGCTGTATCCTCTGCGGTAGCTCATTTATTTTTTTAATTTAGAAACTCTTTATGCCATTAATAATAGGCAAATAAAAATACTCGGTGCACACTGCAAAATTATCTGTTTGTAGATTTACAAAACAGTAACTTATTCAGTTGTTGCCTAAACACACTTAAGCCTCGTACACACGATCGGATTGTTGGCCAACAAAACCGTGGAATTTTGTCCAAAGCTTTGGCCCAAACTTGCCTTGCATACACACGGCCACACAATTTTTGGCCAACAAATACGAACATAGTGACGTACTACGTGTTTTTTAAGCTCTTTAGCGCCACCCTTTGGGCTCCTTCTGCTAATTTCGTGTTAGTAGAAGTTCGGTGAGTGTTGATTCGCGCTTTCCATTTCACACTTTTCTGTTTGCGCTTTTCATTTCATGCTTTTAAGTTAATTTTTGAACGGCCGTTCGTCAACCAGCCATGTTGTGGAATCGGAGGAGATAACGTGTTATTTATTATTGGCCTTGGAGTTATTGCTTTGACATTATTTTTTAGGTTGAATAATAATGATTTAATTTGTTATATTTTCTATATTTTTGGATGCATAGAATGCAATTTTTGGTTAAGTTCTATTGGCAAACGAAAAAAAGGAAAAATCACACATTTGGAGGCAATGGGTTGCCGCTCACCCCGGGATTGAAAAAAGAAAAGAAGGGTTCCCCTTGGATTGGTGGGGTTTTTAGGCAGCAAGAGTATGTTTTTGCAGGGAGATTAGGTCAAAAAAGTAGATGTTAAATGAGAGAGCCAGTCCATCAGGATTGGTTTGTAGTATTTTATTCATGTCAAAAAGAAAATTATTTATGACACGAGGGGTATAAAAACACAAGCCCATACAGAATATATAAAAAATGGTATAATATAAAACACACATTAGTAAAAACAACAAATGGCATATGACACCTCGACTGATGTAACAGGGGGGGGGTCAATATGGTACGACAAAAACTGACGCGTTTCGACCTGTGATTTGTATGGGTCTTCTTCAGAGTATTTTTTTGTCTGTTGGAATAAAAGACAACGTAACAACAACTATTCAGTTAAGTATTGAATGTGTCGCGCTTGTGTCCGCACGTGTAGAGAAACATAATCCTACACCTTAAGTGAATATAATTACCGGTATGTGTGTAGTAAATCAGGTAATCTTCTGCATGGGGATTCATAAAACTCCCATCTGTCTTTCCAGGTGGCTTCTAGATGTAGCTCTTACAGGCAAGTCAAGGCAGAAACAGCGTCCAGGCCGCGTGTGGCTTGCGAGGGGTCACACTGATTGCTGACACCAGTGGGGAAACCCAGGAGCGACCCAGGGTGCATGAGGAGGGGGAGGTCGAAAGCGGCTCACCTGCAGTGGGGCACCCCTAGAAGAGACCAAGACATCACTATAGGCATACTTGAGGACAACAGGGATAGGAGGAATGTATGCTTCCATCCCGGTTGTAAGGCAATAATGTTGCATTCATAGATGGAGTGACTATCATAAGTATAGAAATGTGACTATATATTGCGTCTGCTAGGTATTGCTGCTCTGGGAGAGAGCCATATGGTTATACTTGGTTATTTGTGTCCAAGTGGTTGGACTATGAGGTATAGGCTCGGACAGGGGCTGGGATGGGGATTGGGGGAGATAGGGAAAGAAGGATGGGGATGGGATGGGTGAAAGAGGACAGGAGGGGTATAAAAAAGAAAAAAGGAAAAGAAGGGGAAGAAGAATGAAAAGAGGGAAGGAAAAGGAAAGGGGAAGATTAAAACAAAATGACAAGAGTGTGTATATATGGCGCGCTGCATATATAGAAGGATATGAGGGAAGACAGGAAAAGGGCAGGTAAGTAGGAATGAAAAAAAGAAGGGGGATGGGGGGGGAAGGGAGAGGGGGAAGGCGAGAGGGGGAAGGGGGGGGGAAGGGGGAGGGGAGAGGTGAAGAAAGTGAGTTTCTTCACCTCTCCCCTCCCCCTTCCCCCCCCCTTCCCCCTCTCGCCTTCCCCCTCTCCCTTCCCCCCCATCCCCCTTCTTTTTTTCATTCCTACTTACCTGCCCTTTTCCTGTCTTCCCTCATATCCTTCTATATATGCAGCGCGCCATATATACACACTCTTGTCATTTTGTTTTAATCTTCCCCTTTCCTTTTCCTTCCCTCTTTTCATTCTTCTTCCCCTTCTTTTCCTTTTTTCTTTTTTATACCCCTCCTGTCCTCTTTCACCCATCCCATCCCCATCCTTCTTTCCCTATCTCCCCCAATCCCCATCCCAGCCCCTGTCCGAGCCTATACCTCATAGTCCAACCACTTGGACACAAATAACCAAGTATAACCATATGGCTCTCTCCCAGAGCAGCAATACCTAGCAGACGCAATATATAGTCACATTTCTATACTTATGATAGTCACTCCATCTATGAATGCAACATTATTGCCTTACAACCGGGATGGAAGCATACATTCCTCCTATCCCTGTTGTCCTCAAGTATGCCTATAGTGATGTCTTGGTCTCTTCTAGGGGTGCCCCACTGCAGGTGAGCCGCTTTCGACCTCCCCCTCCTCATGCACCCTGGGTCGCTCCTGGGTTTCCCCACTGGTGTCAGCAATCAGTGTGACCCCTCGCAAGCCACACGCGGCCTGGACGCTGTTTCTGCCTTGACTTGCCTGTAAGAGCTACATCTAGAAGCCACCTGGAAAGACAGATGGGAGTTTTATGAATCCCCATGCAGAAGATTACCTGATTTACTACACACATACCGGTAATTATATTCACTTAAGGTGTAGGATTATGTTTCTCTACACGTGCGGACACAAGCGCGACACATTCAATACTTAACTGAATAGTTGTTGTTACGTTGTCTTTTATTCCAACAGACAAAAAAATACTCTGAAGAAGACCCATACAAATCACAGGTCGAAACGCGTCAGTTTTTGTCGTACCATATTGACCCCCCCCCTGTTACATCAGTCGAGGTGTCATATGCCATTTGTTGTTTTTACTAATGTGTGTTTTATATTATACCATTTTTTATATATTCTGTATGGGCTTGTGTTTTTATACCCCTCGTGTCATAAATAATTTTCTTTTTGACATGAATAAAATACTACAAACCAATCCTGATGGACTGGCTCTCTCATTTAACATCTACTTTTTTGACCTAATCTCCCTGCAAAAACATACTCTTGCTGCCTAAAAACCCCACCAATCCAAGGGGAACCCTTCTTTTCTAAGTTCTATTGGCAGATATCATGTCTAATTGTATTTGTTTTATTTTTTTAATGCACAATAAAAAAATTGTGGAGAATAATACTCAGTGATGTGTTTTACTTCAAATGACAGTTTGGGAGTCGGCAGTTACATTTAAAAAATACAATGTAAAATTGACAAGGGACACCAACATAGTTGTATCTCTGATCTTAAAGCGGTTGTATACCCATTTAAAAAATTTTTTTTTGTTAACTACCTGCAAGACAAAGTCATAAGGAGCTAGTATGACTAGCATACTAGCTCATTATGCAGCACTTACCTTAGATCGGGGCCCCCGACGCCGTGTTCTTCACCCCCTCCGGCCGCATCCATCTCTAAACAGATACCCTTCCGGGTATCGCCGCTCTGGCCAATCACAGCGCCGCTGCGCGCGGGACACTTCAACTGCGGTGAGCTGCAGTTGTGAATGGGGATTAACCCTGTAAATGCACCGTTGTCTACGGCGCGCATGCGCTGTAGACAACGTTGTAAAACGTTCTTTTCAAAAATCTCCTAAACCGTGCAGGTTTAGGAGATATTTCTTGTACCTACAGGTAAGCCTTAATCTAGGCTTACCTGTAGGTGCAAGTTGAATTTTAGGGTATACAACCACTTTAAAAACTACAAGATAATGGTGTGTGGTAACTTGCCCAAATAAAAAATAAAAAAAGCATAATAATAATATTCTTGATATCACAAAAAAAAAGCCTTTGAAAATTTGTTTGCAATAACTCCATCAGTATCACCAGCAAAGCAGCTTCATTATTATCCCATTAAAGAAGAAGAGAATTGTGCGCTGCATTTCCAGATTTCATAATTTGCCGCGTCACGAATGTTAATTCTCCATTATGAACGCTAGTTTACAAGACCGACCGCTTCCGGCTCGTCCTTGCTTCCGAGCATGCGTGTTTGTACTTTTTGACTTTTGTCTGACGGACTTGTGTACACACGCTCGGAAAATCTGACAACATACATGCCATCCAACATTTGTTGGCGGAAAGTCCCACAACAATTGTCCGATGGAGCGTACACACGGTCGGATTTTCCGCCAACAGCCTGTCATCGAACATTTCCCATCAGAAAACCAGATCGTGTGTACGAGGCTTTAGGCTGGGTTCACACCTTGTGATTTCAAAAATATTTTTGCTGTTTATGTAGCCCGTTCTGTGAGGTCTAAGGAGAAGTTCACACCATACAGGTGCAATATCATGTGCATTGCATTTCCATGCGTGTTTAACCGCTTCCCGACCGCCGCATGTAAATATACGTTGGCAAAATGGCACGGCTAGGCTAAAGCACGTATATATACGTCCCCTTTAATTGCCTAGCCATGGGGTCGCACGACCCAGTCGGGAGCTCCGTGACCACGGCCGCGGGACCAGCAGACCCGATCACCGCTGGTGTCCCGCGATCGGGTCACAGAGCTGAAGAACGGGGAGAGGTCTGTGTAAACAAACCTCTCCCCGCGCTTCCTACACTGCCTGTCACTAATCGGCTGTTCCCTGTCATTGGAACAGCCGATCAGTGACGTCAGACATCAGCCACGCCCCCTACTGTAAAAAAAAAAAAACACAACACGTCACACTGACTCCTCCCCCCCCTAGTGGTTAACTCCTTCACTGCCACTGTCATTTACATAGGAATCAGTGCATTTTAAATAGCACTAATTTCTGTATAAATGACAATGGTCCCAAAAATGTGTCAAAAATGTCCGATGTGTCCGCCATAATGTCGCAGTCACAATAAAAATCGCTGATCGCCGCCATTAGTAGTAAAAAAAAAAATATTAATAAAAATGCCATAAAACTATCCCCTATTTTGTAAACGCTATAACTTTTGTGCAAACCAATCAATAATTGCTAATTGCGTTTTTTTTTTACCAAAAATATGTAGAAGAATACGTATCGGCCTAAACTGAGGAAAAAAAAAATTTTTTATATATTTTTTGGGGTTATTTATTATAGCAAAAAGTAAAAAATATTGCATTGTTTTCAAAATTGTCGCTCTATTTTTGTTTATAGCGCAAAAAATAAAAACCGCAGGGCCGATCAAATACCACCAAAAGAAAGCTCTATTTGTGGGAAAAAAAAGGACGCCAATTTTGTTTGGGAGCCACGTCGCACGACCGCGCAATTGTCAGTTTAAAGCGACGCAGTGCCGAATCGCAAAAAGTGGCCTGGTCCTTTGGCTGCCAATTGGTCCGGGGCTGAAGTGGTTAAAGTGTTACTAAACCCAGGAGCCTGCATTCACTATATCTGGTCTCCCACAGTACACGGAACATGGAAATGCAATTATTTTAGTAAATATAAACTGCTAAGTAAATATCTTTTCTTATCAGCAGTATATAGCAGTCTTCTATCGGTGTCTGGTTAACCACTTGCCGACCAGTTGGCGTCATATACTGCGGCAGGTTGGCTCGTTCCTGCAAATCGCCGTAGGTGTACGTCGGGCTCATGAACTCAATTTTGTGGGCGTGCGCCTTAATGCATCCTATGCATTAAGGTGAAAAAACACCTGGCAGTGACCGGCCACCCATCCCCGCCTCATTTTACTTACCTGAGTGATGGAACTTGACCCGGCGGGGGCGCGCTGTCTCTCTGGCTGGGGTTCCCGACTCTTGATTGGATAGATTGATAGCAACGCGGCCATAGGCTCCCGCTGCTGTCAATCGAATCCAATGACGCAGACGCCGGGGGGCGGGGCTGAGTCATACATTCAGTGTCTGTGGACGCGGAATGCTGGACTCGGGAGCACGCCCGCAAGGTAACCCCCTCGGGAGAGCGCTTCTCCTAGGGGGTTATCTGATTGTGGGGAGGAGCCGCGAGAGCCGCCGGGGGACCCCAGAGGACGAGCTGCAAAATGAGCTGCATAGTGGAGGTAAGTATGACACGTTTGTTATTTAAAAATAACAAAAACATGAACCCTTACAATCACTTTAACCCTTTGATCGCCTCTGATTTTAACCCCTTCCCTGCCAGTGTCATTTATGCAGCAATTGGTGCATTTTTATAGCACTGATCACTCTAATAATGTCGCTGGTCCCCGAAAAGTCGCACTTAGTGTCAGATTTGTCCGCCGCAATGTCGCAGTCCCGCTAAAAATCACTGATCCATTACCAGTAAAAACAATAAAAAAAAAAATGAAAAGTCCATAAATCTATCCCGTAGTTTGTAGACGCTATAACTTTTGCGTAAACCAATCGATAATAAAAAAAAAAAAACATTTTTACAAAAAGTATGTAGAAGAATACGTATTGGCCTAAATTGATGAAGAAATTAGAATAGTTTTTTTACTTTTTTTAATTGGATATTTATTATAGCAGAAAGTAAAAAATATTGTTTGTTTTTTTTCAAAATTGACGCTCTTTTTTTGTTTATAGCGCAAAAAATAAAAACTGCAGAGGTGATCAAATACCACCAAAAGAAAGCTCTATTTGTGGGAAAAAACGGACATCAATTTTGTTTGGGTACAATGTCGCACGACCGCGCAATTGTCAGTTAAAACGACGCAGTGCCGAATCGCAAAAAGTGCTCTGGTCAGGAAGGGGGTAAAATCTTCCGGGGCTGAAGCCGTTAAACATTGTAATTATTTTTTTTCTGCCTATATCCAATTGTCAGCCAGTTTTGTGATATGTTTACCACTACTGATGGAAGTATAATTAATGCATGTTTTGTTTATCAATCAGTATGGGTGAATATATTCATTTTGCAAAAGGTGGACTAGTCCTTAAAATACAAAGGTCAATATCGCATATTTTGAAACATTGTATTTTTTGTGTCTATATCCAATGGTCAGCCAGCTTTGGGTCATGTTACCCTCTACTGATGAAGGCTATGCTCCATCACTAATAAGTCACTAGCAGCTCCCCTCCCTTCCCCACATCCCTGCCTGCACAAGTGCGCCCCCATGACCAGAGGAATAGTCTAAGAGCATTGCAACTGCCATCCACCGATCACAATTGCAATGGTTTGCAGGCTTCAATGCAAAAGAATTATGAATGCACATTTTTTGGCCAATCAGTATGGCTGCATTTATTTTTTTTTGGCAAAAGGTGGACTATCCCTTTAATGCAAAGATCAATATCACACTATTTAAAACATTGTATTTTTTTGTGCCTATATCTTATTGTTTGATAGTTTTGGCCCATCTCTACTGATGAAGATATAATGAATGTACACTTCATCAATCAACATGAGTGTTTTTGTTTTGTCAAAAGGTGGACTATCACTTTAACCGATTACCGACCGCCTCACGCCAATATACGTCGCCAGAATGGCACGGCCAGGCAACACCACGTACCGGTACGTGGTCCTTTAAGAGCCCAGCCGTGGGTCGCGCGCGCTCCGCCGCCGGCGCGCTCCGCCTGCCGGCGCGCTCGCGACCTGGTTGGGAGCTCCGTGACCACGGCTGCGGGACCAGCGGACCCGATCGCCGCTGGGTGTCCCGCGATCGGGTCACAGAGCTGAAGAGCGGGGAGAGGTCTGTGTAAGCAAACCTCTCCCCTCGCTTCCTACACTGCCTGTCATTGATCGGCTGTTCCCTGTCATCGGGAAAGCCGATCAGTGACGTCAGACGTCAGCCCCGCCCCCTAATGTGAAAAAAAAACACACATCACAGACCATAACCCCTCCCCGCCCCCTAGTGGTTAACTCTTTCACTGCCAGTGTCATTTATACAGGAATCAATGCATTTAAATAGCACTGATTGCTGTATAAATGACAATGGTCCCAAAAATGTGTCAAGAATGTCCGATGTGTCCGCCATAATGTCGCAGTCACAATAAAAATCGCTAATCGCCGCCATTACTAGTAAAAAAAAAAAAATATTAATAAAAATGCTATGAAACTATCCCCTATTTTGTAAACGCTATAACTTTTGCGCAAACCAATCAATAATCGCTAATTGCGATTTTTTTTTTTACCAAAAATATGTAGAAGAATACATATCGGCCTAAACTGAGGAAAAAAAAAATGTTTTTTTTTATATATTTTTTGGGGATATTTATTATAGCAAAAAGTAAAAAATATAGAATTTTTTTCAAAATTGTCGCTCTATTTTTGTTTATAGTGCAAAAAATAAAAACCGCAGGGGCGATCAAATACCACCAAAAGAAAGCTCTATTTTTGGGAAAAAAATGATGCCAATTTTGTTTGGGAGCCACGTCGCACGACCGCGCAATTGTCAGTTAAAGCGACGCAGTGCCGAATCGCAAAAAGGGGCCTGGTCCTTTGGCTGCAAATTGGTCCGGGGCTGAAGTGGTTAATGTAAAGATCAATATCACATCATTTTGAAACATTGTATTTTTTTGTGCCCGTATCCAATTGTCGGACAGTTTTGGGTCATGTTACCCTCTACTGATGAAGGCTTATCACTAATAAGTCACTAGCAGCTCCCCTCCCTTCCCCACATCCCTGCCTGCACACAGGTGCGCCCCCTATAGCCGGAAGGAATAGTCTACAGGTGCCAGAGCATTGCACTTGCCATCCACTGATCACAGTTGCAATGCTTTGCAGGCTTCAATGCAAGAAAATAACGAATGCACATTTTTTTTAATCAATCAATATGGGAACATTTTTTTTTTTTTTGCAAAAGGCTGACTATCTCTTTAATGCACAGGGCAATATTACACTATTTTAAACATTGTATTTTCTTCTGCTTATATGCAATTGTCAGAAAGTTTTGAGACACATCCACCTCTACTGATGAAGGTATAATGAATGCACATTTTTCATCAATCAATATGGGTGCGTTGGTTATTTTTTTGGCAATAGGGGGACTATCCCTTTATCTTTTCTGCCTATATCCAATTGGGTTATGCTCCACTACCAGCTCCCTTCCCCACATCCCTGCTTGCACAGGTACGCCCCCTATGGCTGGAGGAAAAGTCTACAGGAGCCAGAGCATTGCACTTGCCATCCACCCAACACAGTTGCAATGCTACAAGAAAATAATGAATGCACATCTTTTTGATCTATAGGTATGAGTGCATTTATTATTTTTTGGCAAAGGGTTGACTATCACTTTAATGCAAAGAGCAATATTACACTATTTAAAACATTGTATCTTTTGTGTCTATATCCAATTGTCGGACAGTTTTGGGTCATGTTGCCCTTTACTGACGAACCATTACCAGCTCCCTTCCCCGCTTTCCTGCTTGCACAGGTACGCCCCCTATGGCCGGAGGAATAGTCTACAGGAGCCAGAGCAATGCACTTGCCATCCACCCATCACAGTTGCAATGCTTTGCAGGCTCCAATACAAGAAAATAACGAATGCACATTTTTTCATCAATCAATATGGGTGCAATAAAAAGAATTTTCAAAAAAAAATAAATCAATATGGGTGCATTGATAATTTTTTTTTTTTTGGCCAAAGATAGACTATCCCTTTAATGCAAAGATCAATATCACACTATTTGTAATATTGTATTTTTGTGCCTATATCCAATTGTCGGATAGTTTTGAGATATGTCCAGATCCACTGATGAGGGTATAATAAATGCACATTTTTTCATCAATCAATATGAGTGCAATGATTATTTTTTGGGGGTAAAGGTAGACTATCCCTTTAATGCAAAGACCACTTTGAAATATTGTATTTATTGTGCTTATATCCAATTATCGGCCAGTTCTGGGTCATGTTCCCTTCTATTGATGAAGGTTATGCTCCATCACTAATAAGACACTAGCAGCTCCCCTCCCTTCCCCACATCCCGGCCTGCACAGGTGCGCCTCCTTGGGTGGAAAAATAGTCTGCAGTAGCCAGAGCATTGCACTTGCCATCCACTAATCACAGCTGCAATGCTTTGCAGGCTCCAATGCAAAAAAATAAAAATAAAATAATAATCAATATGGGTGCATATATTATTTTTGTCAAAAAGTTAGCTAGTTCTGTAATTCAAAGAGAGGGACTATTCCTTTTATGCATAGATTAATATCACACTACTTTGAAACATTGTATCTTTTCTGCCTATATCCATTTGGGTTATGCTCCATTACCAGCTCCCTTCCCCACATCCCTGCTTGCACAGGTACGCCCCCTATGGCTGCAGGAATAGTCTACAGAAGCCAGAGCATTGCACTTGCCATCCACCCATCACAGTTGCAATGCTACAAGAAAATAACGAATGCACATTTTTTCATCAATCAATATGGGTGCAATAAAAAGAATTAAAAAAAAAAAAAAAATCAATATGGGTGCATTGATAATTTTTTTTTTTGGCCAAAGATAGACTATCCATTTAATGCAAAGATTAATATCACACTACTTTGTAATATTGTATTTTTGTGCCTATATCCAATTGTCGGATAGTTTTGGGATATGTCCAGATCCACTGATGAGGGTATAATAAATGCACATTTTTTCATCAATCAATATGAGTGCAATGATTATTTTCTGGGGGTAAAGGTAGACTATCCCTTTAATGCAAAGACCACTTTAAAATATTGTATTTATTGTGCTTATATCCAATTATCGGCCAGTTCTGGGTCATGTTCCCTTCTATTGATGAAGGTTATGCTCCATCACTAATAAGACACTAGCAGCTCCCCCCTCCCTTCCCCACATCCCTGCCTGCACAGGTGCGCCTCCTTGGGTGGAAGAATAGTCTGCAGTAGCCAGAGCATTGCACTTGCCATCCACTAATCACAGCTGCAATGCTTTGCAGGCTCCAATGCAAAAAAATAAAAATAAAATAATAATCAATATGGGTGCATATATTATTTTTGTCAAAAAGTTAGCTAGTTCTGTAATTCAAAGAGAGGGACTATCCCTTTTATGCATAGATCAATATCACACTACTTTGAAACATTGTATCTTTTCTGCCTATATCCAATTGGGTTATGCTCCATTACCAGCTCCCTTCCCCACATCCCTGCTTGCACAGGTACGCCCCCTATGGCTGCAAGAAAAGTCTACAGAAGCCAGAGCATTGCACTTGCCATCCACCCAACACAGTTGCAATGCTACAAGAAAATAATGAATGCACAACTTTTTGATCTATCAATATTGGTGCATTTATTATTTTTTGGCAAAGGGTTGACTATCACTTTAATGCAAAGAGCAATATTACACTATTTGAAACAATGTATCTTTTGTGCCTATATCCAATTGTTGGACAGTTTTGGGTCATGTTCCCCTCTACTGATGAATCATTACCAGCTCCCTTCCCCACATCCCTGCTTGCACAGGTACGCCCCCTATGGCCCGGAGGAATAGTCTACAGGAGCCAGAGCATTGCACTTGCCATCCACCCACCACTATTGCAATGCTTTGCAGGCTTCAATACAAGAAAATAACAAATGCACATTTTTTCATCAATCAATATGGGTGCATTGATAATTATTTTTTTTTGGCCAAAGGTAGACTATCCCTTTAATGCAAAGATCAATATCACACAACTTTGTAATATTGTATTTATTGTGCCTATATCCAATTGTCGGATAGTTTTGGGATATGTCCAGATCCACTGATGAGGCTATAATAAATGCACATTTTTTCACCAATCAATATGGGTGCAATGATTATTTTTTGGGGGTAAAGGTAGACTATCCCTTTAATGCAAAGATCAATATCACACTGCTTTGTAATATCGTTTTTTTGTGCCTATATCCAATTGTCGGATAGTTTTGAGATATGTCCAGATCCACTGATGAGGGTATAATAAATGCACATTTTTTCATCAATCAATATGGGTGCATTGATTATTTTTTGGGGGTAAAGGTAGACTATCCCTTTAATGCAAAGATCACTTTGAAACATTGTATTTATTGTGCTTATATCCAATTGTCGGACAGTTTTGGGTCCTGTTCCCCTCCACTGATGATGAATATGCTCCATCACTAATAAGTCCCTAGCAGCCCCCCCTCCCTTCCCCACATCCCTGCCTGCACAGGTGCGCCCCCTATGGCCCGGAGGAATAGTCTACAGGAGCCAGAGCATTGCACTTGCCATCCACCCACCACTATTGCAATGCTTTGCAGGCTCCAATACAAGAAAATAACAAATGCACATTTTTTCATCAATCAATATGGGTGCAATGAAAAGAATTTTCAAAAAAAAAAAATCAATATGGGTGCATTGATAAAAAAATTTTTTTGGCCAAAGGTAGACTATCCCTTTAATGCAAAGATCAATATCACACTACTTTGTAATATATTATTTTGTGCCTATATCCAATTGTCGGATAGTTTTGGGATATGTCCAGATCCACTGATGAGGGTATAATAAATGCACATTTTTTCATCAATCAATATGAGTGCAATGATTATTTTTTGGGGGTAAAGGTAGACAATCCCTTTAATGCAAACACCACTTTGAAATATTGTATTTATTGCGCTTATATTCAATTGTCGGCCAGTTTTGGCTCCTGTTCCCCTCCATTGATGATGAATATGCTCCATCACTAATAAGTCCCCCCCCCCCCCCCCCTCCCTTCCTCCCATCCCTGCCTGCACAGGCGCGCCCCCGCGCTCGGGCTGCGCGTCCCCGTGCAATCTCTTCCCCCGTTGTGGGATGGCCGTCGGTCGGGAGCGAGCAGCCTGGGCCGGCACATGCCCGGACCCCGGGGATCAGCGGGAAGATGGCGCAGAGAGCCGAGTGATCGGACGGGCCGGCGGCCGGCGGGATGTTACGGATTTCATGACGGCAGCGGGTACGTGTCCCAGCGGCAGCCGCATCCTCCTCCCACCGGGCTGGACCACAGCATCCTCCCCGCACCGCATCCCGGCCCCGCCGCTTCCATCCCATCCCTATTGTTCTCCTTCTGTGCACCCAACCTTCTACAACGCTACCGTCTATGTCTGCCCCATCACCAGCATGCCCCCATGTCATGTGATTGGTTATATCCTCCAAAGGTGAGCCCCTCTGCCCTGCAGCAACCCCCCCAGTAACCATGTATCCATCATATTGCACATTTCCCCCAATATATACATTTTACTACTTTTTTTCACTACCGGTTGGTAAAACTGCGCCTAAATCACCACGGTTCACCCCAACTCCTATCCACCCCATGGGCAGTTGTCTTGTCTATGGCCATGGTGGATATTTCATGGAGAGCAGGCCTATCTAGACTGGACGGGCTCACCATGGGTCACCTTGTTCAGCCCTTCCTATGTTGGACAGGTCAACCATGGGTCACCTTCTTCAGCCCTCTCTACACTGGACAGTCCAACCATGGGTCACCTTCTTCAGCCCTCTCTACACTGGACAGTCCAACCGTGGGTCACCTTCTTCAGCCCTCTCTACACTGGACAGTCCAACCGTGGGTCACCTTCTTCAGCCCTCTCTACACTGGACAGTCCAACCGTGGGTCACCTTCTTCGGCCCTCTCTACACTGGACAGTCCAACCATGGGTCACCTTCTTCAGCCCTCTCTACACTGGACAGTCCAACCGTGGGTCACCTTCTTCAGCCCTCTCTACACTGGACAGTCCAACCGTGGGTCACCTTCTTCAGCCCTCTCTACACTGGACAGTCCAACCGTGGGTCACCTTCTTCAGCCCTCTCTACACTGGACAGTCCAACCGTGGGTCACCTTCTTCAGCCCTCTCTACACTGGACAGTCCAACCGTGGGTCACCTTCTTCGGCCCTCTCTACACTGGACAGTCCAACCGTGGGTCACCTTCTTCAGCCCTCTCTACACTGGACAGTCCAACCGTGGGTCACCTTCTTCAGCCCTCTCTACACTGGACAGTCCAACCGTGGGTCACCTTCTTCAGCCCTCTCTACACTGGACAGTCCAACCGTGGGTCACCTTCTTCAGCCCTCTCTACACTGGACAGTTCAACCATGGGTCACCTTGTTCAGCCCTCTCTATGTTGGACAGATAAACCATAGGTCACCTTCTTCAGCCCTGTCTACACTGGACAGTCCAACCGTGGGTCACCTTCTTCAGCCCTCTCTATGTTGGACAGATAAACCATAGGTCACCTTCTTCAGCCCTCTCTATGTTGGACAGATCAACCATTGGTCACCTTCTTCAGCCCTCTCTACACTGGACAGTCCAACCATATGTCACCTTCTTCCGCCCTCTCTACACTGGACAGTCCAACCATATGTCACCTTATTAAGCCCTCTCTACACTGGACAGTCCAACCGTGGGTCACCTTTTTCAGCCCTCTCTACACTGAACAGGTCAGCCGTGGGTCACCTTGTTCAGCCCTCTCTATGTTGGACAGGTCAACCATGGGTCACCTTCTTCAGCCCTCTCTATGTAGAACAGGTCAACCATAGGTCACCTTCTTCTGATTTCTCTTCACTGGACAGTCCAACCGTGGGTCACCTTCTTCAGCCCTCTCTAAACTGGACACATCAGCGTGGGTCCCCTTGTTCAACACCCTCTATGTTGGACAGGTAAACCATGGGTCACCTTCTTCAGCCCTCTCTATGTAGGACAGGTCAACCATAGGTCACCTTCGTTAGATTTCTCTTCACTGGACAGTCCAACCATGGATCATCTTCTTCACCCCTCTCTAAACTGGACACGTCAGCCGTGGGTCACCTTGTTCAACCCTCTCTACACTGGACAGTCCCACTGTGGGTCACCTTGTTTAGCCCTCTCTATACTGGTTGGTGCCACTGTGGGTCACATAGTTTAGCCCTCTCTATACTGGTTTATATAAACTCTTATCAAGCACATGGGCAATTGTCTTGTCTATGGCCATGGTGGATATTTCATGGAGTGTAGGCCTCTCTATACTGGACAGGCTCACCATGAGTCACATTGTTCAGCACTTTCTGTGCTGGACAGTTCAACCATGGGTCACCTTGTTCAACTCTCTCTACACTGGACAATCCCATCCTGAGTCACCTTGTTCAGCACTTTCTGTGCTGGACAGTTCAACCATGGGTCTCCTTGTTCAACCCCCTCTACATTGGACAGTCTCACCATGGGCCACCTTGTTCAGCCCTTTTTATGCTGGACGGGTCACCTTGTTAAACCCTCCCTACATTGGATATTCTCACCGTGGGTCACCTTGTTCAGCCCTCTCTATGCTGGAAAGGTCAACCATGGGTCACCTAGTTTAGCCCTCTCTATACTGGATGGTCCCACTGTAGGTCACCATGTTTAGCCCTCTATATACTGGTTGATATAAACTCTCACCACATGGGCAGTATTCTCGTCTATGACCACGGTGGATATTTCATGTAGAGTAGGTCTTTGTAGACTGGACTGTCCCATCATGAGTCACCATATTTAGCCCTCCCCATGCTGGTTGATATGAACTCTTATCCAGCACATGGTCAACAGTTTTGTCTATGAACCTGGTGGATATTTTACAGAGAGTAGACTCCTCTATACTGGACTGGTTACCTTGTTCAACCCTCCCTGCACTGGACGGTCCCACCGTGTGTAACTTTGTTTAGCCTTTTCTATGCTGAACAGGTTAACCATGGGTCACCTTGTTCAGTCCTTTGTATACTAGATGGTCCCACTGTCGGTCACCTTGTTTAGCACTCTCTATACTGGTTGATATGAACTATTATGCACCAAATTTGCAGTTGTCTAGTCTATGGCCATGGTGGATATCTCATGTAGAGCAGGCATTCCTCTACTGTGGGTCACCTTTTTTAGCCTTCCCTATACTAGCCAATCTCACCATGGGTCACCTCTTTTAGCCATCACTATACTGAGCAGTCCTATCATTGGTTGATATGAACTCTTTTATACCACACAGACAAGTTGTATATGGCCATGGTGGATTTTTCATGGAGAGTAGGACCCTTTATACTGGTTAGACCCACTGTAGGTCAACTTTCTTAGCACTTTGTTTACTAGACAGTCCCACCATTGCCTAATACTAACTCTTATCCACCACAAGGATAGTTGTCTTGTCTATGGCCATGGGGATACTTTATGTACAGCAGTCCTCCCTATACTGGATGATTTAATTATGGGTCACCTTGTTTGCCTCTCCATATACTGGACAATCCTACCATGGGTTACCTTGTTGAACCCTCTATACTGGATGGTACCACTATGGCTCACCCTGTTCAGCTATCCATTTACTGGACAGTCCCACTGTGGCTCACCTTGTCCAGCCCGCTGTATACTGAATGGTCCCACCCAACCCGGGGTGGGACCATTGAACCCGACCTTGTTCAGCTCTCTGTATAATGGACAGTCCCACCACAGGTTACCTTGTTCAGCCCGCTTTATACTGGACTGTCCCACCATGGGTCACCTTGTTTGATCCTAAGCCATTCACAGGCCACCCAATTGGTCAGATTTTGGAAATTGAAAAAAAAAAAGGCTTTTATCAGATATCTACTGGGATTTTTATGTTAACTTGTTAAGGTTTTTATGAAACACCACACTTCTGTGGATCCATGCCCGAAAAAACATACCAGAGTGACATTAGCCACTCAACTGAATGTCACTAGGTTGGACTTGATGGACTTGTCTTTTTTCAACCTCACCTACTATGTAACTAGGGTCCACCATAGGGGGTTGCACACACATACTAACTAGTGCCAATTCAGGATACAATTATAATACAAGCATGTCTTTAGAGATTGGGAAGCAACCCACTGTAGCACAGGTAGAGCATGCAAATGCAATGCAGATAGTGTCCTAGTCAGGTTCCAAGCCAAGAATCCCATTGCTGCAAGGCAGAGGTGCTAACCACCATGCCACTGGGTTGTCAAAATTCATCCTATAAAGCAAAATACCAACAGGCCAGTTATCATTAGTTAACACAAACCATACAAAGCACCCTTGCCCAAGTCATACAGACCTGGTAGGGACATCTTAAAGTGGTTTAGAAAACCATATCTCCATGACATTTAGTTTGCTGTAGCACTTTGTATCATAACCTATTGCATTTTTTCCATAAAGTAATATTGTTGTATTTGTTATCCTTTTTTTGTTGTTGTTGTTGTATCTTATTGCATCTGATCCAGCCTCTTTCAGGCACTTCCTGTCTACATTCACTGACTCCATTGTTGGCTGAACATCGTTGCTCTGGACTGGCTGGCGGAAAGTGGCAACAGTGCAACATGCCTCCTCCTGTGTTGTCACCCTGTTGCTTGTGCCCCTGATAGAGACAACAGGTGACTATGCAGACACATCTGGGACACCTATAGGGACTTGTGACAGGGTGACAATGCAGGACCACACAAGGGAGAACAGTAGTCAACCCATAACAGGAAGTTTCTGAACATGGTCCTTCATTACATGATCACCTGGTACTTTAACGACATTCGCAAAAGTAAAAAAAGACTAAAAACAACTCCTGGAAAATTACGTTCATATGTTAAAGCTTAATGTATATGAAATTGTAGCAATTGAGTTTAGATCTATTGTAAATGTTTCATTCATTTTACTTCTTGCTATTTACAGATGGTACATTTAATCCCAGAAGTCCCCCAAGGGGGTTTTTAAGCAGCAAAGTAAGGTAGTTAAAGGAATACATGGGCTTAGAAAAATTGATTATTTATTAGAAAAATTACTGATAAAGGTTAAAATATGAGCTCTGATGGGGGGCATACCCATACCAAATACAAAAGGCTGCAAACACAAAAATGATACATAACATTACAAAATGTCTGATGTATAACAATGCCTGACACGTTTCGTCCCATACATTTGGGATACATTTAATCCCTTTTTTTTAATTTTACAGCAGATGGTTAAAATTTTTAATATTGTATAACAGTTTCGGGCAGTACAAATGAAATGGGGTGTTGCTGAAGGTTTTACCCCCCCCCCCCCAAAACACAAAAAAAACTCAAAAACTCTACCTATAAGGCAATAAATTAACAGGGCCAGTTGTCGTTAGTTAAAGAGGAATTTCCATAAAAAAAAAAAATTAAAAGTCAGCAGCTACAAATACTGCAGCTGCTGACTTTTAATAATCGGACACTTACCTGTCCCAGGGTCCAGCGATGCGGGGGAAACGAAGCCCCGCTCGTCCCCCCCCCTCCGCTCAGCGGTGCCGGCATTCCAACTGCCGGTGTCATGTCATATTCTGTCCCCCATCGGAAAGTGTCCGCTGTGATGAACGGTGCCTGCGCCGTGACTCCAGGTTCAAGCCCCACCATCCAAGTGGACATAGAGTTAGAATAAAAAAGAGCCGAGCGCAGCGAGGCCGTGCCCGAAGCGTGGTGAGCGAAGTGAGCCCATGAGGGGCCCTCTAAGTTTGTGTAGCCCTATGTCCACTTGGATGGTGGGGCTTACACCTCGACTCATGGCGCAGGCGCTGTTCATCTTCGGAGATTTTCGGAAAATCCTTCTGCTCCGTACTGCGCAGACACTTTATGATAGCCGGACTATTGCTGACAGAACACCGGCATTCACAGCCGGGCACCCACTGCGCATGAGCCGCGCCGTGATTGGCCACGCGGTCATCTGGTGACCTGTCACGTGTTCCAGATGACTGACAGGAGAGAGGGGGCAGAGCTGAGCCCTTCCTGCGCCGAGGGGAAGTGATGTCACCAGCCAAGGCACTGAAGGAGGCAGACTACGAGGGACCCCCTAGCAACAGGCATTTAAAGGTGAGTTAAAAAAAAATCCAAATGTTTTTGTTTTTTTTTAAGAATTTTAATTTTTAAATTTTTTTTCTGTGCAACAGCACTTTAACTCAAACCTAGTTCAGGTCATTTGAATTTTATTGTTAGATCTTAACAATGAATTGTTTATGTTACTCCTATTAACTAATCAAATTTCTGCTATGATGCTGTTACTTCCGGTTACAAAATGTAACAGAGAAGCTGATTGGTTGCTTTGAGGGAGCTTTTCGTTAGGCACTTTCTATAAATGAGGCCAGATAGCCTCAATGTTGGTCAGTGGCGTCGCTAGGGGGTGGCTTTTGGGGCTATAGCCCCGAATCTGGGGCCCACAGCCCTGAGTCTCTGCAGGGGTCCCCAACGGGAGGGGAGGCTCTCTGGGGACCCTGATGTAAGTGGGAGGGTCTCTGGAGACCCTGATTTAAGTGGGAGGGCTCTCTAGGGATATATACACACACATATATTACTGTATATACATGTGTATGCCCGCCCAAGCGTATGACTTTCTTTACTACGCTGCTATGGGCTCAAGCCCCAGATCTTTTGTAGACCCAGCAACGCCCCTGATGTTGGTGCATTCTGCTTACAAAAAAAGAAACATTCTACTGGTATATTTAACTGGGACTCACTATTTTTTTTATTTTTTCATACTGGTAAATAACTGTGTCGTGTGGATTGGGGAGATCTGAGTTTTGCAATATAGTAAAACCTTGGATTGCGAGCATAATTCATTCCATGAAACATACCAAAGCACTTGTATATCAAAGCGAATTTCCCCCATAAGAAATAATGAAAACTCAAATGATTCGTTCCACAACCATTTATTCATAGATCCCTCACTTTATAGTCCATATTAAAAGATTAAAGCAATGTGATAGATTGTGTATCCATAAAATGTCCATCCAGAAATGGAAGACTCCACAAGGGGATTAGAAGGAAAATCCAGCAGGAGCTCCAGAGTATAAAAGAGAAGAGAGGCGCCTCTAAGTGTAGCGATATGTTGTTAAATGTTGTACCTTCATTAACCGCTTCAGCCCCAGAAGATTTTACCTCCCTTCCTGACCAGAGCACTTTTTGCGATTCGGCACTGCGTCGCTTTAACTGACAATTGCGCGCTCGGGCGACGTGGCACCCAAACAAAATTTACGTCCTTTTATTCCCACAAATAGAGCTTTCTTTTGGTGGTATTTGATCACCTCTGGGGTTCTTATTTTTTGCGCTATAAACTAAAAAATAGTGCAAATTTCGAAAAAAAAAACACAATATTTTTTACTTTTTGCTATAATAAATATCCCCCAAAAAAAACTAAAGACATTTTTTTCCTCAGTTTAGGCCGATACGTATTCTTCTACATATTTTTGGTAAACAAAAATTGCAATAAGCGTATATTGATTGGTTGGCGCAAAAGTCATCGCGTCTACAAAATAAGGGGATAGTTTTATGGCATTTTTATTATTATTATTTTTTTTTTTACTAGTAATGGCGGCGATCAGCGATTTTTATCGGGACTGCGACATTATGGCGGACACATCGGACACTTTTAACACATTTTTGGGACCTTTGGCATTTATACAGCGATCAGTGCTATAAAAATGCACTGATTACTGTAAAAATTTCACTGGCAGGGAGGGGGTTAAACACTAGGGGGCGATCAAAGGGGTTAATTGTGTTCCCAAGTGTGTGTTCTAACCGAAGGGGACTGTGTAGGGGAGATGACAGATCGTCTGTTCATACTCTGTATGAACAGGCGATCTGTCTCTTCTCCCCTCAGAGAACCGGGAAACATACACATATCCCGGTTCCCTGTGTGCCCCGTGCGATCGCAGGAGTGAACGTGACCGCCGGGCACTCGTATCCGCTCCAGGGGAGAGCAGCGGTGCGCGCACGCGTGCCTCTGGTGGTGCGTGCACGCCCCCTAGTGGCCACAGGGCGAAGCAACGTAAAATAAGGTAGTTTTGCCCAGCTGTGCCATTCTGCCACAGTAATGCCCCGTACACACGGTCGGATATTCCGATGGAAATAGTCCGATCGGAAAATCCGATTGTGTGTGGGCTCTAGCGGGCTTTTTCCGTCGGAATTTCCGACGTAAAAAATTTGAGAGCAGGATCTCAAATTTTCCGACAACAAAATCCGATCTGACTTTTTCCGATCGTGTGTAGGGAATTCTGACGGACAAAGTGCCACGCATGCTCAGATCAAATTAAGAGACCAAAGCTATTGGCTACTAGACTCTACGTAGTTCCGTAGTACGCAACGAACGTCACCACGTTCAGAACGATCGGATTTTCCGACAACTTTGTCCGACCGTGTGTATGCAATACCAGTTTCGGACAAAATCCGTCGGAAAAAATCAGACGTATTTTGTGGTCGGAATTTCCGACCGTGTGTACGGGGGCTAAGACTGCGGCGGCTGGTCGGCAAGTGGTTAAATGTAACCATATTGCTACACTTAGAGGCGCCTCTCTTCTCTTTTATACTCTGTTGTGACGTGACGCCACTTGTATATCAAGACATCGCTTGTATATCAAGTCAAAATGTATTAAAAAAAAATGTTGCTTCTCTTGCAAAACGCTCTCAAACCAAGGTTTCACTGTATTTTAAATGGCAACTAATGGCATTGCTATTTTTTGTTCTCTTGTTTGTAAAAAAATAGTAAACCTTGACCCGTGTTGCACATTGTTATAAAATATAGGAAGATGTATCTGCAACTTTCTACAGCAATTAAAAAATTTACTCAGACCGCAACATTTTCATTTAAATATATCGGTAGCCAAGCTGCAGCTGTGGGCTTGAGCTTGCGTTTAACTACTTGAGGTCCAGGATGTTTTAAAATGGCCTAAGGACATCAAGTGGTTAAAGGGTCAGTCTACCTAAACCTGATATTATAGATTTTTTTGGGCATTTAACCACTTCAGCCCCGGACCAATTTGCAGCCAAAGGACCAGGCCCCTTTTTGCGATTCGGCACTGTGTTTCTTTAACTGACAATTGCGCGGTCGTGCGATGTGGCTCCAAAACAAAATTGGCGTCCTTTTTTTTCCCACAAATAGAGCTTTCTTTTGGTGGTATTTGATCGCCCCTGCGGTTTTTATTTTTTGCGCTATAAACAAAAATAGAGTGACAATTTTGAAAAAAATGCAATATTTTTTGCTTTTTGCTATAATAAATATCCCCCAAAAATATATAAAAACATTTTTTTTCCTCAGTTTAGGCCGATACGTATTCTTCTACATATTTTTGGTAAAAAAAAATCGCAATTATCGATTATTGATTGGTTTGCGCAAAAGTTATAGCGTTTACAAAATAGGGGATAGCTTTATAGCATTTTTATTAATATTTTTTTTTTACTAGTAATGGCGGCGATCAGCGATTTTTATTGTGACTGCGACATTATGGCGGACACATCGGACATTTTTGACACATTTTTGGGACCATTGTCATTTATACAGCAATCAATGCTATTTAAATGCATTTATTCCTGTATAAATGACAGTTGTAGTGAAAGAGTTAACCACTAGGGGAAGGGGAGGGGTTATGGGCTGTGACGTGTGTGTGTTTTTTTATATTAGGGGGCGGGGCTGATGTCTGAAGTCATTGATCGGCTTTCCCGATGACAGGGAACAGCCAATCAATGACAGGCAGAGTAGGAAACGCGGGGAGAAGTTTGTTTACACAGACCTCTCCCCGTTCTTCAGCTCCGTGACCCGATCGCGGGACACCAGCGGCGATCGGGTCCGCTGGTCCCGTGGCCGGGGTCACGGAGCTCCTGACCCACGGGCAGGCAATTAAAGGGCCACGTACAGGTACGTGATTTTGCCTGCCCGTGCCATTCTGCTCACGTATATATGCGTGAGGCGGTCGGGAAGCGGTTAAATATATCGGTAGCCAAGCTGCAGCTGTGGGCATGAGATTGCGGTTAACTACTTGAGGTCCAGGATGTTTTAAAATGGCCTAAGGACATCAAGTGGTTAAAGGGTCAGTCTACCTAAACCTGATATTATAGATTTTTTGGGCATTTAAAGAGTAACTGCACTTTTTGTTGACAAAAAAAAAACATTCCCCTGTGGGTGATCGATGTACATTGCAGGGATTGTAACAGGCTTTGTTGTAGATTCCTACTTTTTTTGTTATTCTGGAGAAAAAGCCGTTTGTTTGTCTTTGTCCATGTGCCAGTGAGTGTGTATGGGAGTGGTTTTATAATTATCAATTAGCTGCTGCACCTGCAGGGCTCTAGTGGGGAAAGTGGCAGGGTCTGCATCCCCTTTGACGTGATTTGCTTTGGGAGTATCTCACCAAAAATACATTTTTTGTTGCAGGGGATGCATAGAATCAAATTTGTATCCTAGTGAAGACTTCTGGGAAAATCAGTAAGCCAAATTAAAGCAGTAAATTACATACCTGGGGGGGGGGGGGGGGGTGTAGTGAACACCTCCAGATAGCCACATTGCATTTTACAGAGAATTACAGTGCTGCTGATTAAAAAAAGGTAATTTTTAATAACTTGTCAATGGCAATATGACTTGTATCACACTTGTATACGCAATTTTTTCAAATTTTATTTGCAATTTTTTTTTTCCCACGAAAGTGGAGTTGCCCTTTAAACCATTATTCTGTGTCTCAGAAGTTGAACTCGGGTAGTAAGATTACTACAGTTACAATTCCAGGTCTGTAAATGCCGTTTCCGTTACAGGTGGGGCCGATTTCATGTGCTCAGGGTGCCAGAAGCATGTAAAACCCCCGAATTAGGTGGGCAACAGGATCAGGAATTATTGGAGATATAAGAAGCGAGAGTGACCCACCAAGCTCCACCTGCTTACCAACCTTACTGTCAGAGCGGTAAGGATGTGCAACTCCCTTCCATTAGGGGCGCACAAGCGCCGCCACCCCCTATCCATGCGTCCGGCCCCCTGATCTACATGCAGGGCGCCAAACGCATGAATTCTAATCAGGGTTTTTTTTTTGAAGCACGTGATTAGAGCCCGAAGCTTAAATAGGCTTCAAAAAAGGGTGGGTTTGGGGCACAGAGCACTGCGCCCAAAGCCCACCCAGTTGTGTGACTATAGCGAATGAATATTCACTATTGTCACACTGATTCTCCTCTGGGCCAATTAGGAAGCGGGCCGTGAGACCCGTCACCCGATTGGCCAAAAGGAGATCTGGTTGGATTGGCCACCAGGAGGAGAGAGGAGAGGCAGGGGAAGCGAGGAAGCAGACAAAGAGAACAGCCCGGAGAGCCCGGAGAGAAGTTGACACCACCAGGAGCACTGCCCGCGAGATGGGGTAAGAGCGGGGCCCCGACTACTGACTGACCAACCCAGTGGGGGATGCCGGCTGTGACCCAGCCGAACGACTGACCGGGTGGCGATGTGAGTAGTGTCTGCCGTCCATGACCCGACCGACTGGCGGGGGGTGGGTGGTAGCAGCGGGTGGATCGTTTTCTGCCCCCCCAAAAACCTACCAGCCACCGCTGCCCCCGACCAGCCCACCCTGTTATCTACTCTATTTAAACCTGTCTAACGTCTATTCTATAACTAAAACTTATTGGGGAATCAACCCAGGAGATGGGCATTGAGGAGAGCCTAAACCTGATACTTTCCCAAACATGGTTCATCCTGAGGTTGATAGGAGATCCTTTAGCATTGAGCAATAGTAGGTTGATCTCCCACCTATGCTGACCACCAATGCAAGAGGCCAGTTTTCCATCTAGCACCAATGTAAGGGGTCACTTCTAAATTAACCACAAATGTTAGACACCACAATTTTTACTGTCTGCCTTGGGGGGGGTCTAGACCTGATGTTTTAACCCAGTGTTTCTCAGCCAGGGTTCCGTGCAAACCCAGAGTTTCTCCTGAGGCTGGTAGGGGTCTGGTGAGTAGTGAGCTATGGTGGATTGATCTCCTACTCACCCTGACTACCAATTCAATAGGGCAATTTTTCGTTAAGCACCAGTGTAAGGAGTCACTTCTCCACTGACCATAAATGTTAGACGATACCACAATTTTTACTGTCTGCCATGGAGGAATCGAAATCTGAAACTTTGCCCCAGTGTTTCTCAACCAGGGTTCCGTGAGAATCTAGGGTTCCTTCTGAGGTTGCTATTGGTTCCTTGAAGCATGAGCAATGGTGGACTGATCTGCTACCTACGCTGACCACCAATGGAAGGGAGTAATTTTCCAATAAACACCAGTATAAGGAGTCACTTCTACACTGACCATAAATGCTAGTAGATACCACAATTTTTACTGTCTGCCACGGGGGAATCTAAATCTGAAATTTTAGCCCAGTGTTTCTCAACCAGGGTTCAGTGAAAATCTAGGGTTCCTCTTGAGATTTCTAGAGTGTCCTTAAGCAGTGAGCAATGGTGGATTGATCTCCTACCTGCGCTGACCACCAATGGAAGGGGTCAATTTTCCATTAAACATCAATGTAAGGGGTCACTTTTAGACATCACTGTTTTTACCAAATGCCTTGGGGAGGGGGGGGGGGGGGGTATCTAAATTTGATACTTTAGTCCTGTGTTTCTCAACCAACCTGTGCAAACCCAGTGGAACCAACACTACAACATATCCAAACTTGGGGTTTCTAGCACCAAGTGGCCCGAGCTACAGGGCCCCAAAGTTGGTCAACTGTGTCTATCTGCCGCAATGTCATTTCAGGACCCTTTGGGTCCAGAGACCCCAAATGTTGACTGCAGCTAGGGGGGCATCTGGGAACCCTTAACTACCAAGTTTGAAGTTCAGGGGACCTATGGCTGCAAATGGGCACAGTGAGGCTGCAAATGGGCATTGTTGACCCTCTTTTCCACTTACAGTAGCTGCGCATTTCTCACCCTAGGCTTATACTCGAGTCAATAAGTTTTGCCAGTTTTCTTGTGGTAAAATTAGGTGCCTCGGCTTATATTCGGGTCGGCCTATACTCGAGTATATACGGTTATGCCCCGTACACACGGTCGGAATTTCCGACGGAAAATGTCCTATCGGACCATGTTGTCGAAAAATCCGACCCTGTGTGGGCGCCATCGGACTTTTTCCGTCGTAAAAAAAAATTGAGATCCTGCTCTCAAATTTTCCGACAACAAAGTCCGATCGGACTTTTTCCGATCGTGTGTAGCGAATTCCGACGGACAAAGTGCCACGCATGCTCTGATCAAATTACAAGACCAAAGCTATTGGCTACTAGCCTCTACGTAGTTCCGTCGTACGCAACGAACGTCACCACGTTCAGAATGATCGGATTTTCCGACAACTTTGTCCGACCGTGTGTATGCAACACCAGTGTCGGACAAAATCCGTCGGAAAAAAATCTGACGGATTTTGTGGTCGGAATTTCCGACCGTGTGTATGGGGCATAAGTATGTTCAGATCACTGTTGGCTTCTGTAGGGTTGCTGTGGGTGACTACAGATCGCTGAAGTGAGCAACTGAATTTAACAGTATATTATTGCGAAAACTGTGCTTTTTCCATATCATTTCAGAAGAGTAGAGCTTAGCCGTGTAATTGCTTATCCATATGGCCGCCTTACTAAGTTTGTTGCGCTCCCACATGCTCGTATGGATTGTAGGCATCTCTCTAGGCTGCTTTGGATGTGTCCCAGTTGTCTCTAATATCTCCCTTCCCGTTGACAGCTCACAGTTGACTTGTTTCCTTGGTGACTATTAATTTGAACAGATGGCTTCAGATTACTGGGGGGTCAGGCTCTACAAATCCTGTTTTTGTTCTATGGATCATTCCCTGACAAAAGCCCTCTTTGGCATCACAACCTTTTGTATTGACAATATATAATCTTCTAATGTGGAATTTCCTTTTTCTTAGATTGTTTGCTGGTATGTTAACTTTGCGTCGCCTTTGCGTGTAAACCTGTTGCTTGTGTTGTTGCTGTGTGTGGTATTCAGATGGCAGGATTCTCATATTAGAAATATGGTGTATATACAGTTACACATCTCTGATCGGTGGTGCCCTGTAGAAAGCATTGGTACATAACAATGGTGAAAACGGTTTGTCCTCATGACGTTTTTGGGGTTGATTTACTAAAACTGGAGAGCGCAAAATCTGATGCAGCTGTGCACGGTAGCCAATCAGCTTCTAACTTCAGCTTGTTCAGTTAGCCTTTTTATAATAAAACCTGGAAGCTGATTGGTTTCTATGCAGAGCTGCACCAGATTTTGCACTCTAATGCCGCGTACACACGGTCGGAAATTCCGATCACAAAATACGTCTGATTTTTTTCCGACGGATTTTGTCCGACACTGGTTTTGCATACACACGGTCGGACAAAGTTGTCGGAAAATCCGATCATTCTGAACGTGGTGACGTTCGTTGCGTACGACGGGACTACGTAGAGGCTAGTAGCCAATAGCTTTGGTCTTGTAATGTGATCTGAGAATGCGTGGCACTTTGTCCGTCGGAATTCGCTACACACGATCGGACTTTGTTGTAGGAAAATTTGAGAGCAGGATCTCAAACTTTTTCCGTCCGAAATTCTGACGGAAAAAGTCAGATGGAGCCCACATACGGTCGGATTTTCCGACAACATTGTCCGATAGGACATTTTCCGTCGGAAATTCCGACCGTGTGTACGGGGCATTAGGCCTCTTTCACACGGGGCGGATCAGTGCTGATCCGCCCCGTGGATATCCGTTTGCTCAGCGGGGATCGCCGGGAGCGATCTCCGCTGAGCAGGAAGATGACAGGTCTGTCTCTGCACACTGCGCAGGGACGGACCTGTCAGAGCGCCGCTCTCCCCTATAGGAGATCGGGTGACGACGGACCGTAGAGTCTGTCATCATCCGATCCGATGACGGATGGAAAAATAGCTTTTTCCTCCGTCACACTTTTTCGCAGCGGGTCGGACGTCAGCGGAGATGTCACCGCTGACATCCGACTCTCCATAGACCTCTATGGAGTGTCCGTTCAGGTCCGCCTAAAAAACTGACCGGACCGTCCGCGTGAAAGAGCCCTAAATCAACCCCTCTGGTTCAAAGTCTTTGATATATAGAACATAGGTCTCCAAGCCTTTCAGTACAAGGGCCACATTGTGTATTTTTACAAATATTTGTGGGCCAAAAAAAATCATTTTTTGTAAATTATTTGTAGCGGCCATAACCCTCCATGGGGCAGCCTTGACTTTTGGGCTTACCGGTTACCTCCGCTTGGCTTGTTCTTCCAGGTCTAGGGGTTCCCAGGGTTAGTACCCAAGGACTTTGGACGCTGACACCATAAAAAGTCCTTTTGAAAGGTTTTTATTTGCAGGGGTAACATCCAACAGACACAGTCTCATGTGGGAACAGAGGGTAAGGATGAAGAAAACTCAGGCACCTTGAACTGCTAAGTATACCAAAGTCTCTATTTGCCAACCCAGAGAGTAGCCACTCGCAGCTGGGCGCTTCCAAGCTGAACAAATCTCTAGCCCGAGATTATGGCAGTCAGCACTTGAATAACAAAATTTGCACAGTCTTTAACCTTGGCTCAAAGCGGTACTCAGGAACAAAACAGGAACCTTTCCTCAGTACCTGGAACGTTATCCGTCTCCTTGGCAGTACTGGGAAATGTGGATTCTCTAGTGTCCTTGACAACCCAACAACCAGGCACTTCTCAGGATGCCAGCTTGTTAACTCTCCTCCGAAGAGTCCTCCCCCGGTCGCCTGCACGAGCTGCGGTGCCCCTCCAAGTTGAGAGCGCACCCGGACGCCTTGAATCCTCCCTCAGTTACTGCGCCTCGGACCAGCCGGTTCCAAGACTCGGGAACAGACGGATCCTCTGTGGGGCCTATCAAGCCAAACATGTTGCGGGGCGGCACACACTCCCCTGACCGGGAAACTTGCGGGGCTGCCCGGTCCAGATCCAGTAAACAGGCAGCTCTGGCCCAACGAAACCTGAACAAGTGACTTCAGCATCTTAAGTACCCCTCCCCAGACTCCTCAGCGAGGCCAAACGCACCCACTGATTGGCTCCGGGGAATGCCGGCACCCAAACGTCCAACCAGGCCTGGTTCTAATGCCGCGTACACACGATCGGAATTCTCATCGAAAAAAACTCTGACGGTTTGTTGCCTACACACGATCACACCAAATTCCGACGGTCAATAGCACAGCAGCATAAAACACGTTCGACAGCACTATAAAAGGGAAGTTTAATGCTTCCGAGCATGCGTCAAATTGTTTCCGAGCATGCGTCGGAATTTTGCGTGTCGGAATTGCATACACACGATCGGAAAATCCGATAGAAAGGTTTTCCGTTGGAAAAATTGAGAACAGGTTCTCAATCCAAAGTCCGTCGGAAATTCCGACAGAAAAAGACCGTTGGGCATACACACGGTCGGAAAATCCGATCAAGAGCTCCCATCGGACTGTTTCCATCGGAAATTCCGACCGTGTGTACGCGGCATAAGTCTGTCATGTGTGCCTCACTACACACATGATCAGGCAGAGCCCCAACACAGCCCAGCCAAACTGATGCCAAAGCTTCCCTATCCAATTAGCTCTCAGAACCCTTTTACCGTTCTGAGAAACAAAAATAACTAAATTTACAATAGCGGACACCTAGAAAAAGGGTCACCGATACATAGTGAATCATTTTATTTGGATCTTTTTTAACCACTACAATACCGGGGGGCACTTAAACACCTTCCTGCCCAGACCAATTTTGAGCTTTCAGCGCTGTCACACTTTGATTGACAATTGCGCGGTCGTGCTACATTGTACCCAAATGAAATTTTTATAATTTTTTCCCACAAACAGAGCTTTCTTTTGGTGGTATTTGATCACCTCTGCGGTTTTTATTTTTTGCTAAACAAATAAAAAAAGACCGAAAATTTTGAAAAAAAAAATGTTTTTTTTTGTTTCAGTTTCAAAACTTTGTAAATAAGTAAGTTTTCTCCTTCACTGATGGGCACTGATGGGGCTGCACTGATGGGCACTGATAAGGCGGCACTGATGGGCACAGATGAGGTGGCACTGAGGTGGCATTGATGGGCACTGATAGGCGGCACTGATAGGCGGCACTGATGGGCGACACGGATGGGCACTGATAGCTGGCACAAATTGGCATGGATAGGCGGCACGGATGGGCATGGATAGGCAGCACAGATGGGCATGGATGGGCACTGATAGGTGGCATGGATGGGCACTGATAGGTGGCACGGATGGGCACTGATAGGTGGCATGGATAGGCACTATTGTTTTGTATTGATGGATGCCAATCAGTGCCAAACAATAATGCATGCCAATCAGTGATGCCCATTGTGGGCACTGATTGGCATCCATTGTGGGCACTGATTGGCATCCATTGTGGGCACTGTGTGTCATCCCTGGGGGTCTAGGGTGGCATACCTTGTGCTGCGCATCCCTGGTGGTCTGGTGGCGTCCCTGGTGGTCCAGTGTGGGCATCCTCGGGGGGGCTGTGCTGATAATCATTCAGCACAGACCCCCCCTGTCAGAGGAGCAGCCGATCGGCTCTCCTCTACTCACGTCTGACAGACGCGAGTGAGGAAAAGCCGATTACCGGCTCTTCCTATTTACACTGTGATCAGCCGTGATTGGACACGGCTGATCACGTGGTAAAGAGTCTCCGTCGGAGACTCTTTACCAAGATCGTAGTTGCGGGTGTCAGACGGACACCCCGCAACAACGATCGCCGCGATGCGCGCCCCCGAGGTCGCGCAGCGGTTCAAAATCCTGAGGACGTCCAGTCAGGACTTGACAACCACTTTGCCGACGTCTATATACAATGGGCGGGCGGCAAGTGGTTAAATCAGCATGATATTATTCAGAACAAAAGACTAAGAACTTTGGCAATAGTTCAGATCAGAGTCCCTCTTAGATCTGGATCCCCATCGAAATCCTCCTTCTATGCGGGACCCCATCACAGTCCCCCCATACATCAGAGCCCCCCTTACAACATCAGGGTTCTCATCAGATTCCCCCATACATCAGAGCCCCCCCCCCCCCCCCCCCTTACAAGATCAGGGTTCTCATCAGAGTCCATTCAATATAAGGAATAAAAACATGGCTCAGAAAACTACGAAATGGGGGGTTACATCTACACTGGTTATAGTTTATAAAGTCCCACACTGCTGGAGTAGAGTGTGGTACGGTTAGTAAATAGAGTCCACCTGTGTGTAATTTAATCTCAGTATAAATACAGCTGTTCTGTGAAGCCCTCAGAGGTTTGTTAGAGGACCTCAGTGAACAAACAGCATCATGAAGGCCAAGGAACACACCAGACAGGTCAGGGATAAAGTTGTGGAGAAGTATAAAGCAGGGTTAGGTTTTAAAAAAAATATCCCAAACTTTGAAAATATCACGGAGCTCTGTTTAATCCATCATCCGAAAATGGAAAGAGTATGGCACAACTGGAAACCTACCAAGACATGACCGTCCACCTAAACTGAGCGGCCGGGCAAGGAGAGCATTCATCAGAGAAGAGCAAAGAGGCCCATGGTAACTCTGGAGGAGCTGCAGAGATCCACAGCTCAGGGGGGAGAATCTGTCCACAAGACAACTATTGGTCGTGTTCTCCACAAATCTGCCCTTTATGGAAGAGTGACAAGAAGAAAGACATTGGAGAAAGAAAGTCATAAGAAGTCCTGTTTGCAGTTTGTGAGAAGCCATGTGGGGGACACAGCAAACATGTGGAAGAAGGTGATCTGGTCAGATGAGACCAAAATTGAACTTTTTGGCCTAAAAACAAAATGTTATGTGTGGCGGAAAACTATCACTGCACATCACTCTGAACACACCATCCCCACCGTGAAACATGGTGGTGGCAGCATCATGTAGTGGGGATGCTTTTCTTCAGCAGGGACAGGGAAGCTGGTCAGAGTTGGTGGGAAGATGGATGGAGCCAAATACAGGGCAATCTTAGAAGAAAACCTGTTGACTTGAGACTGGGGCGGAGGTTCACCTTCCAGCAGGACAACGACCCGAAACATACAGCCAGAGCTACAATGGAATGGTTTAGATCAAAGCATATTCATGTGTTAGAATGGCCCAGTCACAGTCCAGACCTAAATCACATTGAGAATCTGTGGCAAGACTTGAAAATTGCTGCTCACAGACGCTCTCCATCCAATCTGACAGAGCTTGAGATATTTTGCAGAGAAGAATGGGCAAAAATATCCCTCTCTAGATGTGCAAAGCTGGTAGAGACTTCCCCAAAAATTGTGATTCTCATGTTGGCCAGAATTGTGCAGCTCTAATATGCAGTAAGGCACGCTTGTTATACTTACTGTTGGACCTAAGTTGTTTATCCCCTACATTGTGTAAAAAGGCTGTTTGATCCTGTTTTCTCTGATCCTCCCCTTCTTTTACTGTCCCCAATCCATCATCTGATAGTACAGAGACTTGGAGGCACTCTGCAAGAGAGGCTTTTTTTTTTTTTTGGGAGGGTGCATGTGATCAGTACAGGGCCAATCAGCACTGTCCAGACAGAGGGTCGGGGGTCCTGCAGCCTTATAGGGCAGTCAGAGAAGAATGAAAACTCCTCCCACAAGCTTTAACCAATTCTCGCCCGGACAATGATAGTCACAAGACTGCTATATACTGCTGATGAGAAAAAGGTATTTATCAGTTTTATATTTACTAAAATAATTGCATTTCCATGTTCTGTGTACTGTGGGAGAGACCAGATATAGAGAATGCAGGGTCCTGGGGAGACCAGATATAGAGAATGCAGGGTCCTGGGGAGACCAGATATAGAGAATGCAGGGTCCTGGGGAGACCAGATATAGAGAATGCAGGGTCCTGGGGAGACCAGATATAGAGAATGCAGGGTCCTGGGGAGACCAGATATAGAGAATGCAGGGTCCTGGGGAGACCAGATATAGAGAATGCAGAGTCCTGGGGAGACCAGATATAGAGAATGCAGGGTCCTGGGGAGACCAGATATAGAGAATGCAGGGTCCTCGGGAGACCAGATATAGAGAATGCAGGGTCCTGGGGAGACCAGATATAGAGAATGCAGGGTCCTGGGGAGACCAGATATAGAGAATGCAGGCTCCTCGGGAGACCAGATATAGAGAATGCAGGGTCCTGGGGAGACCAGATATAGAGAATGCAGGGTCCTGGGGAGACCAGATATAGAGAATGCAGGGTCCTGGGGAGACCAGATATAGAGAATGCAGGGTCCTCGGGAGACCAGATATAGAGAATGCAGGGTCCTGGGGAGACCAGATATAGAGAATGCAGAGTCCTGGGGAGACCAGATATAGAGAATGCAGAGTCCTGGGGAGACCAGATATAGTGAATGCAGGCTCCTGGGTTTAGTAACACTTTAGGGTTGATTTACTAAAGGCAAATAGTCTGCACTCTGCAAGTGTAGTTGCCCCAGAGCTTAGTAAATGAGAGGAAGCCATGATGACTTCCATCATCCAATCATGTGCAAGCAAAAATGCATTTTTTTTTCCCCCTTGCATGTGATTGGGTATTCTTTGCAAAGTGAAGCTTTCCCTTATTTACTAAGCTCTGGAGCAAATGCACTTGCAAAGTGCGCAGTCTATTTGCCTTTAATAAATCAGCCCCATTAGCTCTTCCCTAACCTATCCCTAATAGCATGCAATGAAAGGCTTGTGTTGCAGCCATTGCATCGATCTGTAGCGCAGTCAGTGAGCAGTTGACTTTTTGTTATGTTTGGGACGAGGTGCAGAATTACCGTCTTCAATAGCTACTCATGTTATGCAACGACAAGCCTTGTACAGCAATTCTATAACAAGCTACAAATCCCCAGAGAAAAGTTTCAGAGAGGTGAATGTAAGGCTGCGTTCACACCTGAGCGTAGCATCTTTTCACGCGTTTTTATGCACAATTTGGGCACATTTTTATACAGCGTTTTTGAGCTTTGGCATTTTTTTTTATTAGCCAATAGAGAAAACTATTATGTGTTGCATCATTTGTTGCTAGGTATTTCAGATTTTTTAGTTTTTCCATTAGATTTTATTGCTTTTTTTTTTATTATTGTTATTATTATTTATTTATTATTATTATTTTTCGTTATGGTAAGGGTTTAGAGTTAAGGTTAGGTTAGGGTGTTAATACTGCTACTATTACTGCTACTACTACTATACTAATACTGCTACTATTACTACTACTACTACTACTACTACTATACTAATACTGCTACTACTACTACTACTACTACTATACTAATGCTGCTACTATTACTAATTTTACTAATACTGCTACTATTACTGCTACTTCTACTAATACTGCTACTATTACTGCTACTTCTACTAATACTGCTACTATTAGGCTACTTTCACACTGGAGCGGTGGGGGCGCTGGCGGTAAAGCGGCGCTATATTTAGCGCCGCTTTACCGGCGTTTTAGCAGCGCATTTCGGCCGCTAGCGGGGTGGTTTTACCCCCCGCGAACGGCCGAAAAAGGGTCAATACCGCCCGCAAACCGCCGCTGCAGCGACGTTTTGCGGGCGGGTTCGGAGCGCTGCCCCATTGTTTCCAATGGGAACGGGCGCTATAGGAGCGGTAAATATACCGCTCCTATAGCGAGCCAAAGATGCGGCTTGCAGGACATTTTCCAGCGTCCTGCAAGCGCACCGCTTCAGTGTGAAAGCCCTCGGGCTTTCACACTGAAGACACAGCAACAGCTGTTTCGGGTCGGTTTGCAGGCGCTATTTTTAGCGCAATAGCGCCTACAAACCGCCCCAGTGTGAAAGGGGCCTTACTACTACTACTACTACTAATAGTGCTACTATTACTACTACTACTAATACTACTACTATTACTACTACTAATACTGCTACTATTACTACTACTACTACTACTACTACTAATAATAATAATGTGGACCTAGCACTGCCACATATGCAAATATGGGGTTCCTAGCACTAAGTGGCCCGAGATACGGGGCCCCAAAGTCGGTTCGGAAAATGTGATTCTCTGCTGCAGAAAAGTGCTTGACATTTTCCGACCCGAATTTGGGGACCCATATCTCGGGGACACTTGGGGCTAGGAACCCCGAAAAAGATGGGGTTCCTAGCACCAAGTGACCCCAAGATACAGGGCCCCAAAGTCGGTCAACTGTGTCCATCTGCAGCAATATCATTTCAGGACCCTTTAGGTCCAGAGACCCCACATTTTGGCTGCAGCTAGGGGGGCATCTAGGAACCCTTAACTACCAAGTTTGAAGTTTGGGGTACCTATGGCTGCAAATGGGCACAGAGAGGCTGCAAATGGGCATTGTTGACCCTCTTGTCCACTTACATTAGCTGCGCATTTCTCTCCCTAGGCTTATACTCGAGTCAATAAGTTTTCCCAGTTGTTTTTGTTAAAATGAGGTGCCTCGGCTTATATTCGGGTCGGCTTATACTCGAGTATATACGGTAAATAGATATAAAATTACAGGGGGCCCCCGACTTACGAACGCCCGACCTACTAACAACTCCTACTTAAGAACCGGGCGCTGGGGGGACCTTCTGCCGTTCTGCTGGGACCCTCTGCCGTTCTGCGGGGACATCGGCCGTTCTGCACATTCGACGGAACATCGGAATGTCCGTAATTGATGTTCTGCGCATGCGCGGCCGACTTACGAACATTTCCGATTTGCAAACAGGAGGAAAGTCCCTAACAGGTTCGTAACCCGGGGACCCTCTGTAATACACAAATAAATAAAAATCATAAATAAATAAATGAACACTAAGTAATAAATACATAATTAACCCTTAACCTTTTCCATTAGGTTTTATTTCTTTTTTTTAAATTATTGTTATTATCTTTAATATTATTTATTATTATTTTTCGGTAAGGTTTTAGAGTTAAGGTTAAGTTAGGGTTAGGATTAGGAGTTGGGGTTAGTTATTTATTATTATTATATTTTTTTGTTAAGGTTAGGGTGTTAATACTGCTAATATTACTACTACTACTACTACTAATACTACTACTACTAATATAAATAATAATAATACATTTTAAATAAATACACAAATAAATAAAAATCATAAATAAATATATGAACACTAAGTAATAATAAATAAATAATTAACCCCTCACCTTACAGTGATTGTAAAGTCTCCTTCTTTTTTCTTTAAAAACGACAGACATGGTATACACACCTGCTCTGTGCAGTGGATTTGCACAGAGCAAGCCCAGATTCCCTTTTTCTCGGGTTCCTCGCTGGCTCTCTTGGCCCCTCCCTCCTGTTAAGTCCCCCCCCACAGCAAGTTGCTTGCTATTGGGGCCCCTGAGCCGAGCTGCAGTTCTGTGTGTCCACTCAGACATGGAGCTGCGGTTCGGCCCCACCCACATCTCTCTCCTAATTGGCTAACTTGCTTTATTTGACAGCAGCAGGAGCCAATGGCGCCGCTGCTGTGTCTCAGCCAGTCAGGAGGGAGAGTCCCGGACGGCCGAGGAATTCGCGCCGTAAGTATTAGCCACTTAAGAATTATACTGCTGGAATGGCCGTAGGTGTACGGCAATTTGTGGGCAATTACACAGCAATTTGTGGGCATGTGTGCGCTCCCATTGGCCAATCAGCGGGTCCGGCAGACTTGATGTCCGCCGGCGACCCACGATCATTGTGCAAACAAGGCAAATCTCTGTACTGACAGGGGAGATCACACAGATCCCGTCTTTCTGCTATGAAGGAAGACAGATCTGTGTGTTTCCCCAGTCACACCGTCACCCCATACAGTTAGAACACACAGTGAGGGAACACATTTAACCCCTTTGATCGCCCCTGATGCTAACTCCTTCCCTGTCAGTGTCATTAGTACAATAACAGTGCATATTTTTAGCACTGATTACTGTAATAATGTCACTGGTTCCCAAAAAAGTGTCAAAAATTTCATTTAGGTGTCAGATCTGTCCGCTGCAATGTCGCAGTCCCGCTAAAATTCACTGATCGCCGCCATTACTAGTAAAAAAAAAAAAAAAATGCCATAAATCTATCCCTTATTTTGTAGACGCTATAACTTTTGTGTAAACCAATCAATATACGCTTATTGGGATTTTTTTTTACAAAAAATATGTAGCAGAATACATATTGGCCTAAACTAATGAATACTTTCGTTTTTTTTTTTCCCTTTTTTGGGTTTTTTTTTTATAGCAAAAAGTAAAAATGTTACGCTTTTTTGTTCATAGCGCAAAAAATAAAAACCGCAGAGGCGATCAAATACCACCAAAAGAAATCTCTATTTGTGGGGAAAAAAGGGCATCGATTTCGTATGGGTACAACATCACATGACCGTGCAATTGTCAGTTAAAGTAAAGCAGTGCCATATCGCATAAAATGGGTCAGGAAGGGGGGGGGGGGATCCTTCCAGGGCTGAAATGGTTTGGGGGGGGGGGGGGTGAGGGGGGCTGCTGCTGCAAAAAAATGTATTTTTTATCTTAATGCATAGAATGCATTAGGATAAAAAAATCTTCTGCCTTTACAAGCACTTTAACCCCTAACCTTAAAAATAATAATAATAATAATATTAAATAACTAAACACCCTAACACAAAATAAATAAATAAACTATTATTATTATAATTTTTTTGTTTGGGTTTTTATTTTGATTTAATTTGTCTGTGAGAAGAATGTCCCCTTAAAATGTTTCTCTGTGAGAAGAAGGTGCCCTTACATTGGAGGCCAGTTGGGTAATGCTCCTTATGTTGATGGTCAGTGGAAAGAATGTCCTTTACATTGGTGGTATGTGGGAAGATTGTATTCTTACATTGGTGGTCTGTGGGAAGATTGTCTCCTTACATTGGTGGTCTGTGGGAAGAGTGTCTCCTTACATTGGTGGTCTGTGGGAAGATTGTCTCCTTACATTGGTGGTCTGTGGGAAGAATGTTCCTTAAATTGGTGGTCTGTGGGAAGAATGTGGCCTTACACTGGTGGCCAGTGAGAAGAATGCTCCTCACATTGGTGGCCAGTGAGAAGAATGCTCCTTACATTGGTGGTCTGTGGGAATAATGTGGCCTTACACTGGTGGCCAGTGAGAAGAATGCCCCTTACATTGGTGGTATGTGGGAAGATTGTCTCCTTACATTGGTGGCCAATGGGAAAAATGCCCCTTACACTGGTGGTCTGTGGGAATAATGTGGCCTTACATTGGTGGCCAGTGAGAAGAATGTGGCCTTACATTGGTGGCCAGTGGGAAGAATGCTCCTTACATTGGTGATCAATGGGAAGAATGTCCTTTACATTGGTGATCAGTGGGAAGAAGGTGGTCTTTCATTGGTGATTTGGGGGAAGAATGCCCCTTACATTGGTGGTCTGGGGGAAGAATGTCTCCTTAGAAATATCTAAAAAGATCACTGGTCACTTATCTGAGAGGCAGAATTTACTCCCTGTTCAAGGAACCTCTAACAACCTTTGAAGGAACCTCAGGGTTCCACAGAACCCTGGTTGACAAAGTCTGGTGTAAGAACTAGCCTGCTAGCTCCAAACTTGAAGATGTTAAAGTGATTGTAAACGAATAACCTTGTAAAACAACTCATTCAGTTTTAAATAGAAATTAAATGTAAAACATTTTTTTATCGATATAAAAAAAAAAATTATTAATACCTTTTTTCCCCCTTTTTTTATAAATGATCACATTCCCAGCTGCATAATAGCTGGGGGGAGGAGAAGCAGCAGTACACTGAGCTTCTCAGTGAATGGCTGTGCAGTGGGGGGCGTGTCAAGACAAGAGTGATCATTGGGGGAAGTACACTGAAGTACACTCTAGTATAGCTAGAGAACTGACCATGATGTGCTCTCTGACTTAGTGCGGTCAGTTTTTTTTATAGGAAAGCAAGGGGACTGGCAGGAACACCAGGTATTTCACACAATGGAAGCAATACAAAGAGAGAAGGAGACTCTCTCATACAAGTACATGGTACAAGCAGGCACATTTAAGGAATATAAAGTGTTGGGGTAACTCATTCCTCCCCTGATACTCTGTTTACATGAACAACAGCAGTTCAGTACCAGATTTTTCATTGCGATGAGTTGCCATGTAATGAATAGAATACACATATCTTGTTTTTCCTCCTTCTCTTATATATGCATGGAAGCCTTCCACACTGTGGGCTCTTGCTGTAATACTGATGAGAGAGGAGGTGAGACATAACCGCCCACCCAGCCCAGGAATATCTCCAGAACAAAATGTTAACTTTCAAGTGACTCACTTGAGAAATAACTAATGTTAGGAACCCGAAAAAAAATAGCTGTGTGAAAAAAAGGCATGTTTCGTTACAAGATGGAGGAGTCACTGAAAAGAATGTGGAATCAGTCTGGACAAATGTGGTCACTTCCTGACATGTAGGGTGGCACCTGGACAGGAAGTGAAGCAAATCTGTGACCTTTCTCAATTGTACTAAAACATGTTGTGATTGTTGGTTATATCTCTTTTGGAGAGATTTCCCCTCACATCCTGTCCTGTGGTAGGAGACTGTGACAATATCTCTTTCCGATGTGGACCTAAGGTTGGCTAGATGTTTAAATTTTTCTTCTACATTTTACAAAACGAAAACATTTTTTGCTGGAGTTAAGCTTGAACTTCGTACTTGTCATATTATCAAGGGACTCCACAGGTGCTACCTCCAATCTAACTATGATCCTGGGGGGGGGGGGGGTGTTTAATCCTTTCATAACTTTTGGGTAGGGGAGAGACTGTCAAATAACTACAAAGCTTATTTCTTAAGGACAATAGAGGTTAGATCTCGGCATCAGAGTTCCCAGCTTTTCCCATCTTCAGTGATTGTTATAAGGAGGTCCCAGCCTTTTTGCCTCACATGAATATTACAAGGAGGTCCCAGTCTTGGTGCAGTCTAATGATTGCTACAAGTAGGCGCAAGGAGGTCCCAGTCTTGGTGCAGTCCAGTGATTGTTACAAGTAGGCGCTCGTGTTGGTGCCTCTAGTGACTGTTACAAGGGGGTCCCAATCTTAGTGCCTCAAACCTTGGTTCCTCCAGTGATTGTTACAAGGAGGTCCCATTAATGGTGCCTCCAGTTATTGTTACAAGGTGGTCCTAGTCATGGTGCCTCCAGTGATTGTTGTAAGGAAGTTCCAGTCTTGGTGAGTTTTGTGATTATTACAAGGAGGTCCCAGTCTTGGTGTCTCCAGTGATTGTTACAAGATGGTCACAGCGTTGGTGCCTTCAGTGATTGTTACAAGTAGGTGCCAGTCTTGGAGCCTCTAGTTACAATTACAAGGGGGTTACAGTCTTGACGCCTCCACTGATTGTTACAAAGGGATCCCAGTCTTGGTGCCACCAGTGATTGTTACAAAGAGGTCGCAATTTTGGTGCCTCCAGGCATTTTTTACAAGGAGCTCTCAATTTTGGTGCCTCCATTCTTGGTGCCTCCAACAATTGTTACAAGGAGGTTACAGTTTGGTGCCTCCAGTGACTGTTACAAGGGGGTCCCAGTCTTGGTGCCTCCAATGATTGATATAAGGAATTACTAGAAGGTCCCAGCCTTTTTGCCTCCAGTGACTATTACAAGGAGGTCCCAGTCTTGGTGCCTCAAACCTTGGTTCCTCCAGTGATTGTTACAAGGAGGTCCCATTAATGGTGCCTCCATTTATTGTTACAAGGTAGTCCTAGTCATGGTGCCTCCAGTGATTGTTGTAAGGAAGTTCCAGTCTTGATGAGTTGTGTGATTATTACAAGGCGGACCCAGTCTTGGTGTCTCCAGTGATTGTTATATGGAGGTTATAGTCTTGGTGCCTCCAGTGATTGTTACAAGATGGTCCCAGCATTGTGCCTTCAGTGATTGTTACAAGTAGGTGCTAGTTTTGGTGCCTCTAGTTACAATTACAAGGGGTTTCCAGCCTTGATGCCACCAGTGATTGTTACAAAGAGGTCACAATTTTGTTGCCTCCAGGCATTTTTTACAAGGAGGTCTCAATTTTGGTGCCTCCAGTCTTGGTGCCTCCAATAATTGTTACAAGGAGGTTACAGTTTGGTGCCTCCAGTGATTGTTACAATGGAATCCCAGTCTTGGTGCCTCCAGTAATTCATATAAGAAGGTTCAAGTATTGATGGCTGCAGTGATTGGTACAAGGAGGTCTTAGTCTTGGTGCCTCCAATGATTAGTACAAGGAAGTCCCCATCTTGGTGCCTCCAGTGATTGCTACTAGGAGATCTCAGACTTGGAGCCCCCAGTGATTGGTACAAGGAGGTCTTAGTCTTGGTGCTTGATTTTTTAAACGTATTTGATCCTAGTTGGGAAAGAAAAAGGATAAGCATAATTTCCTTAACTAGCTTTGCAGCTGGGACTCAAGCAGGCAGGTCTCAATGCTTCTATCCTCCAGAGGAAGATTTCCTTAGGCAAATAGTTCTAAGTATCCCTGAGGCATTATTATAAACTAACAGCTATGTTGACGTGATGAAATTAATTATCTCCAATAGAAAATGACACCCCACTAAAAATTGGAAATGAAGCCTTAAAGTGAATACAGGATGTACAAGTAGTGTGCTTCTATGTCTACTTTTCACCTACAGACAAATCAAGCAGCATTTTTACACTGTCCCTGTTCTATGCTGTGCAACCTCCCTCTTTGGGAAGAACATCGACCTGCATGTATCACATAAGGACGCAATGGTGAATAATTTCTTTATTAGTGATCAAGGCATGTATACTGAAACTGTGGAAGGTCTTTGATGTATTAAGTTGAGAATCCCTGGTCTGCAGAATTACACACACACAGGATTAGGTGTTCCCAGAACGGTCAGGCACTGCAGTTTTAAAACAGCCGTTGGATAGGCCTGGATAAAAATTTAAAAACCCTGGATAGGAATCCTGTGTCTTGTATTGTGTGCATTTTAAAGTGCATCTATAGTCTTCTATTAAATGACTGAAGTTTTATAATTGAGGGCAATAGTCTTGCTTATTAAATATGGAGGACAGGCGTACATGGAAACTGGGAATAAGCTACATGCCTTGACTGAAAGTACTTAAACACCATCCAGCCAGGCGGGTGATATGTGAAGGAGAGTTGCAGGAAGGAGAACAAGGTGCCAGCTGGCATGACGTCTGGTAATGTTTTAATACCAAACCACGCCCATAGTTGGGGAACTGGAATAGTGCGAAAATGCATTAAGGAGGGATTCCCCCCCCCCCCAACAAAAATGTTGATAGGGTGACCGGTAATTAGGTTTAAGAAATCTACATCTAACTACCGCTCACGCTCTTTGGGTAGTCCTGGTGGGACCCAGAATGTCTGTATAGGCCCTGGCCCCCCTATTTACCAAGTTGTTGAGTTCTGAGAGAGATCCCAAGAAGGCAGCTTCTAAACCCACCACTGTGCTAGAAGGGGAGTGGATGTACCACCAGTGAACAGCAAGCAAAATTGCTGCCTAGTAATAGATTTGAAAGTTAGTAAGGGCCAGGCTTCCCCTCCAGGGTGGGAGATGTAGAATGGACTTCGCCAGTTGGGTAAGGGCGCCATTCCATACGAAGAAGCTCACATAGTGGCCAATCTCCCCTAAAAAGGACCCCTGGTACCCAAGCAGAACAATTACAGAAGACATTATTACATTTTGGAAGGATCATTATCTTCACTTTATTAATAAGACCCAATAGGTTAGGAAGGAGGTTGGACCAAGAGGCACAACATTCCCAGAGGAGTGAAATAATAGGATATAAATTGCGGGCAGGAAAGCTAGTTAAGTTCTTGGTCATCTGAATATCCAGATATTGAAATTCATCCACCCAGACCCTCAGTCTGAGCCTGAGGGTCTACAGGGAAAAGATATTAAACAGATGTAGAGATGCTACAAGGCAGGGACCTGCATCATGTAAATATAGAAGAGCATAGTCCGCGTAGAGGGACAATTTCTCCTACAGATCCGCGATGCGGCCGTAACTTCACCGCGATGTGGCCGTGATGTCACCGCAGGGCTCCCTCCTCCTGCTCCCTTGGCCGCCGAAGTATAGCAGGCAATAGGTCAGTTGCAGCTCCAGTAAATGGAGAAGAAACCCTGGGGTGGATGGGCTACTTACTGACGCTCGGAACTGCACCCGCAGTCCGGTGGTATGTTGTACAGATACAAGTAAATTCCATCTGCATCACTGTGACAGTCTCCTATAGCATATTAGCAGGCTCTGACAGTCACTTGTAATGCATCGGGAATCTGGCAATCTCCCAGAGCTCGGGTAGTACTTACCGTATATACTCGAGTATAAGCCGACCCGAATATAAGCCGAGGCACCTAATTTTACCACAAAAAACTGGGAAAACGTATTGACTCGGGTATAAGCCTAGGGTGAGAAATGCGCAGCTACTGGAAGTAGAAAAGAGGGTCAACTGTGCCCATTTGCAGCCATGGGTCCCCTGAACTTCAAACTTGGTAGTTAAGGGAGATAAAGGAATTGGTATCCTAACAGTGTGGTACTGTAGATACCTTATAGGTAATCAAGTGCCGCGTCCTAAACACTATAGTAGAAAGGAGGGAAGGGGACTTGGACTTTTTAGGCACCATACAATGATATAGTTAAACAAATATTTATTAATTAAAAAAGAAGAAATACATATACATCAGTATATACTTAAAAACACATTTTATCACCAGATAAATAGAATTCATAGCCGCACATGCATCCTATAATAGTAGCCTTAGGGACACATAAATAAACCAACAACTAGAGTTAGCTATCCAGTAGTCGTGGGGTGTCCACCGATGAGGCAGGGATGCGATGGGGCGGAGGTGTCACAGCAAGAGCTCTACATGTTTCGCGTTCACATTAACGCTTCATCTGATAGATATCTGGTAAACAAGGGTAATGCGGTAAGGAGATATCCCCGAAAACCCAAAGGCCGTATATTGACCGAGCGAACGTTGGAGAGTGTTTATATATTTATGTTGAGCATAACCCAGATAGAGTCCTATAATGCCAATGTATTGCTGGATTAGCAGCTAGCCAATAGGGCAGTATATATTTGTTCAAAAGAACCAATAGTTAGGAAGTAGTAACGGTAGTATTAGCCAAGGGTCCGTCTAATTAGCAGGCAAAATCTGGAAAGCCCTGATTAGCATAGTCAGACAAGATGCCAAAAGCATATGGATCAATATCGACGGAGCGGCGTCGGAGCGGCACGATGGTGGGGGACGCTGACTTGATGCTAGGATCCCCATTTTTTGCTGCAGAAAAGTGCTTGACTCGAGTATAAGCCGAGGGGGGCACTTTCAGAACAAAAAAGAAATGTGCTGAAAAACTCGGCTTATACTCGAGTATATACGGTAGTTGTGTCGTTCCTTTATCAATTTTGCAGGTGTATAAAAAAATTGAAGCTCTAAGAATGGTTACTGCTTATACATAATCCCGAATAAAGCTTAGCGCCTTTTAAGAAATCTAGGTTAAATTCTGGAGATTATTCTAAAAATGTAAAGGTAATCGGGGTTGCATGGGTCAATTACAATTTTATGCAAAATTTTAATACAGACTGCTCAGATAAATTACTTAAAAAAAAAAAAAAATCTGATGTTTAATGAAGATATCAACATTTATAAAGGGGTTTGTGTTATGCTCTTCCCTTAAATATGGTAGATATGGGACATATTCTTTTATTAGCTTATTGGGTACTATAGTCCATGACCAACCCCCTAGCAATTTGAAATGATTTCCCGTGGCTGTTGATCTGGTCGTATATTGCTATAAATATATACTTTCAATATGTACACTTGACCTGATATTCTTTATAGGGAAGGTATAGTGTTTTTGTATGTCTGTCTAGCTCTCTTTTTTATTATTTAACCAGTTGCCGACCAGGCGCCGTCATTAAAGTGGTGGGTCACCCTTAAAAAAAAAACTTGAAAAAATGTTAGTAACAATTTAAAATGAAAAAAAAAAAAAAAAAAAATTATTTTTTTTTTACTTACCAGAAATGGCTGTTGCTAGGCAGATCGTCCTAATCTGCCTCCTCCAGCGCCACGGTGATCTTCTCTCCTTCTGTTTTCTAGTGAATGGGGCGCGGTGTGTTGTGGGAACTGTGTCCCACAACACACCGCGTTCCCCATTCACAAATAAGACTCGCGCATGCGCAGTAGTCCGCGCGCCGACTCGCGCATGCGCAGTAGTCCGCGTGCCGACTCGCGCATGCGCAGTAGGAAACGTGAAGCCGTTTCCCTTACTGAGGATGGCGGCGCTGGATCCGGATCGCCGAGGGACAGCTCGTCCTCCACGAACGACATCGCGGGCGCCCTGGGAGGGTAAGTGTACTTATTAAAAGTCAGCAGCGACTTTTTTTTTAGCTGCTGACTTTTAAAAAAAAAAATTTTTCAGGTGAAACACCGCTTTAAACTGCGGCAGGTCGGCTTGTTCCCGCAAAACGCCGTAGGTGTACCTCGATTTCTTAAAGAGCCATAGCAGGCGCGCGCACCCGCTGCGCGGCGGGGGGACCCAAAACACGGCGGGGGGTCCCGACGCACGTGGCTGTTGGCCCGCAATGTCCGCTGGCCACCCGCGATCGCTGGAAAGAGAGCTAGAACGGGGATCTGTCAATGTAAACAGACAGATCCCCGTTCTGACAAGGGGAGGAGAGAGGAATCTGCTGTTCCTAGTGATGAGGAATAGCAATCTCTCTAACAAAGTTCCCAGAAGCTGTAATTCCACAAACTGTCACTGGGGTTTTCTCAATCACAGTGAAATACCTTCTTTCTGAGATTGGTAGTGGCAACCAAGCGAGTCATCTTCCTCCAGATGGTGGGCGGGGCTAGCAGGAATGTGATTGTCTTTAGCAGTGGCCAATGAGAGTCCTCCTGCAAAAAAAGGACCACCCCCCCCTTAGCAGAACTTCACCGAAACTCTTCTCCATCACACGCTGAAGATGGCAGCTACAGCAAAGTTAGAGAACCAAACAATGTTTCCCATCTTTTACAATGTGTGTGGGCACAGGGCCTCCCCCTCAGTACAGGTGCGGGGGGGGGGGACTCTGAAATTGGATTGTATTAGTGTCTCACTGACACTTCCCTGTGCTGCTCTGCTGATGGGGAGTGAGTCAAGTGGCGGCAAAAGAGGCTTTGTGTGCCGCTTGCGGCACTAGTGCCGGGGGTTGCCTACCCCTGATCTAGACAATGTAAATGATGGGCGAGACTGGAACGTGGAGTTTTGCCCACATTAGAATCCTTTCTACCTATCTTCCTGCAGCATGACTTCTTGTTTCTCCCTGATGATGCACATTACTGCTGTGGTGTTGTCCAACTAAATCCTGATCACATGAACCTGATCACATGACCCTGGAGTAGAGGTGTCCAGTGTTTCAGGAACGATCGAACAGCTCGGAGCTCTGGAATGTTGATTAGGAGGCGAGATTGCTTTGGTGACCAAGTTCCCTGGACTGACAAGGTGTCAGGGACTCCTTGGCAGCCCTTTAGGTTGGCATCCATTGCTAGGATCTTCCATGACAGTGGGAGGAAGAATTTCTCCAATTCCTGGAGCTGGTTTCATGAGCTATCTAGCCAGAGATAACGTGGTTGGATTGTCTAGAGCCGCCTCTCTCAACCCTTTTACCCCAGAGGAACCCTTGAAATAATTTTTAGGTCTTGGGGACACACGATAGGATTTTCCGACAACAAAACTGTGGATTTTTTTTCCAAAGGTTGTTGGCTCAAACTTGTCTTGCATACACACGGTCACAAAAATGTCGGAAATTCCGAACGTCAAGAACGCGGTGACATGCAACATGTACAACGAGCCGAGAAAAATGAAGTTCAATAGCCAGCGGAGTTCCGACGGACTTTCCGAATGAACGTACTTGGCCACACACAATCACACCAAAGTCCGACGGATTTGAACGTGATGACGTACGACCGGCTACCATATCGTAGTTTTTTGTCTGTCCGACTAGCATACACACGAACGGATTTCTCGATGGGAACTGGGTACGGCGGAGTTCCGGCGGAAAAATTTGAAACATGTTCTAAAGTTCGTCAGATTTTTGGAAAGCAAAGGTCCGATGGAGCCCACACACGATCGAATTGTCTGACGGATTCGTTCCGTCTGACCTTTGCTGTCGAAAAGTCTGGTCGTGTGTACGCGGCATTAGTAGAAAGAATGCATCCCTTACAGTGGTGGTCAGAATGCAACCCCTATGGACTGCTAAAAGGTCCTTGGCTTCATGCAACTCGGTCTAGCTATGCTTCGTTTCCACTGAGCGGATCGGTTCGGTACGGTACGCTATTTTCAGTGTTTCCATTATGAAAGCGGCCCATACAGCCGCACCATACCGCACCATTCAGGGTCCTGCTTCAGATGTGGGGCCATAGAAAATGTAACGGTTCGGTTAGGGCGGAGCTAAGATACTTTCCACTGATTGGCGGACAGAAAAACGTCTGCCAATCAGTGTGAGGCCACGCTAGGTATTTTTTTCTAAACCCCGTATGGACCCTGGTGGTCCTACTTGCAGTGGAAGCGTTCACCTGAATAGGCCGGACCATTCTAACCCTTCCAAACTGTACTGACCCGAACCAATCCGCTCAGTGGAAACGAGGCACTAGTGGCGCTAGGATTATGCAGGCACCATCAAATGAGAAGTCAATCAGCCACAGCTGAAGGAACCCCTAGCACCCTCTGTAGGCACTCTAGGCTTCCACAAACCCCTGATTGAGAATGACTGGTCTACAGAATGAACTAATTTGTCCCACAATGACAGAAAGTTGCATTTTAGGAGTCAGGATTAGAACTGAGCAAGTGGCACTGCCTCGAAAGAGGCATTAAAGCCCATAACCCTCATACAGAATTGTAGAGTTGGATGGCTCTGGGAGGAGGGTCATAAGTTTGTCTTTGGGAAGAAAAACTCTGGTTTGAGCTGTGTCTGGGATGAGACCCAGGAATTCCAAGCAATCAGGGGTGGACTGACCATTCGGCCACTCGGGCACTACCCGAGTGCCCTGGGCCACTAGGGGGCCCCATCAGGGTTGCCAGCCTCAGTAAAACCAGGGACCGTATGTAAAAAGCCAATAGAAACATGTCTGTGTATACTGTGTGTACATGTATGTGTATACTGTGTGATTGTATACTGTGTGTGTGTGTATATACTGTGTGGCCCCATAATCTCCTATTGCTCGGGGGCCCCATGAGTTGTAGTCTGCCCCTGCAAGCAATGTGTCAGTGAAATGACTTCAATATATTAGTGTGGCTTGTGCCACCTTTTATCTCCTGCAGTGTGCAGATTTCAAGGTGATACTAATGCCGCGTACACACGAAGGGACTATCCCGCAGGATTGTCCGCTGGACTCAAGTCCACCGGACAATCCCCTCGTGTGTGGGCG
>CM053028.1:22337640-22342640 GCA_028564925.1 Lithobates sylvaticus | reverse complement strand
ATAACGGGAGAGATAAAGTCGGAGATAAATGGTAGGGATATATTCAGAGATAACGGGGAAGATAATGTCAGAGATAAATGGCTGAGATAAAGTCGGAGAGAAATGATAGAGATATAGTCGGAGATAAGCGGTGGAGATGTAGTCGGAGACAGGCCCAGACTGGGACATAAAATAGGCCCAGGGATTTTAGACTAGGCAGCCTATTTTTTTTTTTTTTTTTTGTGTTTAAACCAAATTACAAACAATGACAACTATCGGATTTCTCTATGTCTTTTAGTTTTTTATAATACATACACTCACCAGCCACCTTATTAGGTACACCTTGCAGGTATCGTGTTGGACCCCCTTTTGCCTTCATTTTTCATGACTCAACAAGGTGTTGGAAACGTTCCTCAGAGATTTTGCTCCATAGTGACCTGATAACATCACACAGTTGCTGCAGATTTGTTGGCTGCACATCCATGATGTGAATCTCCCATTCAACCACATCCCAGAGGTGTCTATTGGATGAGATCTGGTGAGTGTGGAGCTCTATTGGATAAGATCTGGTGAGTGTGGAGGCCATTGGATAAGATCTGGTGAGTGTGGAGCTCTATTGGATGAGATCTGGTGAGTGTGGAGCTCTATTGGATGAGATCTGGTGAGTGTGGAGCTCTATTGGATGAGATCTGGTGAGTGTGGAGCTCTATTGGATGAGATCTGGTGAGTGTGGAGGCCATTGTAGTACAGGGACCTCATTGTCCAGTGGTGAGATGATTGGATCTTTGTGACATGGTGGATTATCCTGCTGGAAGGAGCCATCAGAAGATGGGGACACTGTAGTCATAAAGGGATGGACATGGTCAGCAACAATACTCAGGTAGGACGTGGTGTTTAAACGATGCTCAATTGGTACTAAGGGGTCCAAAGCGTGCCAAGAAATGACCCCCCCACCATTACACCACCATCCTAAAACGTTGATATAAGGCAGGCTAGATCCATGGCTTTATGTTGTTTACACCAAATTCTGACCCCACCATCTGAATGTCGCAGCTGAAATTGAGACTCATCAGACCAGGCAACTTTTTTTCCAATCTTCTGTTGTCCAATTTTGGTGATCCTGTGCCAATTGTAGCCTCAGTTTCTTGTTCTTAGCTGACAGGAGTGGAACCCGGTGGGGTCTTCTGCTGCTGTAGCCCAACTGCTTCAAGGTTCGATGTGTTGTGCGTTCAGAGATGGTATTCTGCATACCTTGGCTGTAACGAGTGGTTGTTTGAGTTACTGTTGCCTCATCTGGAACCAGTCTGCCCATTCTCCTCTGACCTCTGACATCAACAAGGTATTTTCATCCACACAAATGCCGCTCACTGGATGTTTTATCTTTTTCGGACCATTCTCTGTAAACCCGAAAGATGGTTCTTCGTGAAAATCCCAGTGGATCAGCAGTTTTTTAAATACTCAGACCAGCCCGTCTTGCACCAACAACCATGCCATGTTCAGAGTCACTTAAATCCCATTTCTTTCACATTCTGATGCTCGGTTTGAACTTCAGCAAGTTGTCTTCACCATGTCTAGATGCCTAAATGCATTGAGTTGCTGCCTGTCAGGGCTGGGCTCAGCCCTTCCTTCTCTGAGCTGGCCGCTCAGCTGTCAGCTAATTGCCAGCTCCCGTCTCTCTCCACAGTTACTCAGCTGTTGATCATCCTGCTCGTCAGTCCTGCCTACTTAAGCCGTCCAGTTCAGATGAGCTCTGCCTTGGTCGCATCACAAGAAACTATCTCCTGCCTTCCTGTTTTAAGACTGGCTTTGCTGACATCCCTTCTGGCTCCAGATCCTGCTTGCTGTTCCACTACATTGATCCCTGACTTCTGGCTTGGCTGACTATACTTTCCGATTACTGAACTTTGGCTATGTTTTGACTACGTTTGTTTTTTTACTTTTTTATTATCAAGTGTGATTTAACTGTACTACTGTCTCGGTCTGATTTCATGGTTTCTGACACTGCCATGTGATTGGCTGATTATTCTATTTCCCTCTCTGTTCGCTATCATCCTTTTCTATCAATGCCTACTCTACCTCTCTGATTATTGTCATCCACATCACACCATAACTTCTCCCCTGTATACATTGCTACTCAATGCTGGGGCGGGAGATGTTCGTCTTTCCAGGCTCCTCCTCGTCTTCTCGCCTAGGGCACATCAGAGTCAAGGAGGAGCCTAGGGGAAGCTTACCTGTCTCTTTTTGACTAGCTTGACAGGTGGTAAGGGATGGTGCAGGTGCCTGCGATTGAAGCAGGGCAGCAGCTGGATGCCCGGAGCTAGTAATGCTACTGGCGCCCCTCCCTCCACATTACACCAGTAGCGCCTGTTGGACCTTCCCTCTCTGCCCACCCCTGTCCCAGCCCTGCAGTCCAGGACCACCAGGCTAACACCTGGTGTGCCCTATAGCCAGTCTGTGCCTGGTCAGAGATGAATGTAAGAAATACAGTCTGGCTCTGCAAATCATTGTGCTGGGTCAACCACAGGCAGAACCAAGTTTTTTGGTTAGAACCCAATAGGGATTTTACTTTGAAATACTGTTCCACAACTGCATGTCAGGCCTCATGCACACCTGGCATTTAGCCCTGGTGCACGAGGCTCCAAATTTTAGCTGTGGCTGGAGGGCACAGGTGGGCCATCCAGCTCTGCTGACAGCTGCTGAGCCTGGATGGTGCACCCAGCGGTACAAACGTTTAGGGCAGTATGTGTCCAGGGATGAATGCTTGGAACACAGACTGGTGGGTGCATACTGCCCTAAACGTTCGAACCCCTAAACGAGCCTCAGCACCTGTCATCCTCTCCCCATTAAACGTAGACATCGGAGCTAGGGCCGATCTTAGAGGTGCCATGGTGGTTCCTGTTCCTCCTTCTGCACCCGCTTCAAGAAGACACATATCCGACCGACTACTCCAAGTGTGGGGAGGTGTAGCATAGTTACATAGTTAGTTAGGTTGAAAAAAGACACAAGTCCATCCAGTTCAACCACAAATAAAAATAAATAAAAATAAAATAATATCATACAATCATATATACCCCATTCTATGCCCACAGTTGATCCAGAGGAAGGCAAAAAACCCCAGCAGCGCATGCTCCAATTTTCTAAAGCAGGGGAAAAAATTCCTTCCTGATCCCCCGAGAGGCAATCAGATTTTCCCCGGACCAACTTTACCTATAAATGTTGGTACCCAGTTATATTATGTACATTTAGGAAAGTATCCAGGCCTTTCTTAAAGCAATCTACTGAGCTGGCCAGAACCACCTCTGCAGGGAGTCTATTCCACATTTTCACAGCTCTTACTGTGAAGAAACCTTTCCGTATTTGGAGAATTAAATCTCTTTTCCTCTAGACGTAAAGAGTGCCCCCTTGTCCTCTGTGTTGACCGTAAAGTGAATAACTCAACACCAAGTTCACTATATGTACCCCTTATATATTTGTACATGTTGATCATATCCCCCCTTAATCTCCTCTTATCAAGAGTGAATAAATTCAGTTCCTCTAATCTGTCCTCATAGCTGAGCTCCTCCATGCCTCTTATCAGCTTGGTTGCCCTTCTCTGCACTTTTTCCAGTAGAATGATGCGGCGGCAGTAAACACTCGGATACCAGATGCAATAAAATGCATAGACACGCTCCTAAACCTTGTGGACGGCCTTCCCAGAAGAGTTGAAGCTGTTATAGCTGCAAAGGGAGGGCCAACTCAATATTGAACCCTACGAACTAAGACTGGGATGCCATTGAAGTTCATGTGTGTGTAAAGGCAGATGTCCCAATACTTTTGGTAAGATTGTGTAGCTGGAAGGTGTCCAATACCCCCCCCCCCCCGTGGTTGTTTGATTGGAAGCTCTTTGTGAATCTGCTGAATATTATTAGATGTCCAAATGGGGGATAAAACAAAATTAGGTGGACTTCTGGTGAAACTCAGTTGTCTTGCTTACGAATAAATTTTAATTGTGCCTATAAGTGCCCCATTAGGTATGTTTCCAAGTAGACATGGCTGAAAGGTGTACAATATCCCCCTGTGGTTGTTTGATTGTAAGCTCTTTGAAAAATCTGCTGAATATTGTGACGATGGTTTATATCAGTGATGGCGAACCTTTTTGAGCCCGAGTGCCCAAACTGAAATAAATACATTGGTTTTGTGTTGCAAAGTGCCAACACAGCAATTCGCGAGAGAGGGGGCTGAGCGAAAGAGAGGGGTTGTGTGAGAGAGAGAGAGAGAGGGGACAGTGAGAGTGAGGGGTGTGAGAGAGATGCTGAGAGGTAGGGGGGCTGAGAGAGGGAGAGGGGCTGAGAGAGAGGGATGGGGGCAGAGAGAGAGAGGGGTGTGAGAGATATGCTGAGAGAGAGGGGGAACAGAGAGAGCGAAAGGGGGCCTGAGAGAGAGAGGGAGGGGGGCTGAGAGAGAGCGAGAGGGGACAGAGAGAGAGGGGTGTGAGAGAGATGCTTAGAGGGAGGGGCAACAGAGAGAGGGAGAGGGGCTGAGAGTGAGGGGTGTGAGAGAAATGCTGAGAGAGGTGGGCTGAGAGAGAGGAGGAACAGAGAGAGGGAGGGGGGACAGAGAGAGAGAGATGGGGGATAGAGAGAGAGGGGTGTGAGAGAGGGGGAGCAGAGAAAGAGAAGGGGGACAGAGAGAGAGGGTTGCAAGAGAGATGCTGAGAGAGGGGTGAGCTAAGAGAGAGGGGGAACAGAGAGGGGGGGACGGAAAAAGAGGGGGACTGAAAGAGAGGGAGGGGGGCTGAGAGGAGAGAGAGACCTCTAGCTCTGTCCTGGACCCTCTCGTGTGCCCACAGAGATGGCTCTGCGTGGCAGCTGTGGCACGCGTGCCATAGGTTCGCCATCACTGAATTATATCAACAATCGGTAAAACGACTTCTGCTAAAACTCAGTTGTCTAGTTTATGCCTTCAGTTTAATTGTGCCCTGTTAGGAACCTGATATATTATGAAGGGTGTGTTTCCAAGTAGACATGGCTGGAAGGTGTCCA
>CM053028.1:22282640-22332640 GCA_028564925.1 Lithobates sylvaticus | reverse complement strand
GCAAATATGATTACCGATACTTTCGGTCAAGTACTCACCGATACCGATACTTTAGGATGCGACTTGCACCTGTACAAAATGAATGGGCTGCAAGGAATCGCATGCTACTTGAACAGGAATACGGTGTGATTCCTGTCCGAATCGCATGCGTTTCCCTGCACTGCTCCCAGGCTTGTCATAGTGATTTAAGCCTGGGTTCTCACAGGAGAGGTGCTGGAAACCGCATGCGATTCGGACAGGAATCGCACCGCATTCTTGTTCAAATTGCATGCGATTCTTTGCAGTGAGGTTTGAGCCCATTCATTTTGTATGGGTGCAAATCGCACTGCAAAGTGGTTTGCAGGTATCGGAGCATTTTCATGAGTACTTGTGAAAATACTCAGTATCGGCATCCGTGCATCCCTAGTCCGAATGACTTATTAAAGCGGGGTTTAACCTAAATCCAAAAATGTAACATATTACAGCTTACCAATCATTAGATGTGGCGGCTGCTTTCGTTTTCTTTTATTTTGGCTTTTTTCCCTCTGTTTTCACCTGGTGATCTGGCCAGTAACACACCTCCTGCATTGGTGAGACACAACTCTGGATGAATGAGAACAGGAGGCACAGCAGTCAGCAGCATCGCTGGGGGAGGGGAGTGTTAAATGTTTTAGCAGATTAACAGATTTAACAAATTGAAGCCAAACTCACACTTTATAATCAGTTACAACAAACCGTTTTTTCCTTTTGGGATAGGGTTTTGCATAATAAATATATATATCTATATATCTATATATCTATATCTATATCTATATATATAGATATATATATATATAGATAGATATATATATATATATATATATATATATATATGGCTAGATAGATATGTGCAATTAGTTTCGTTACAAATTAGTTTTTTCGTCAAAATTCGGCATGTTCTTTAATTCGGAAACATCCAAATTAACAAAAGACTGTTTAACTATTTTTTTTTTTTACATTTTCTAAAAGAATGAAAATTCAATAGAATGAAAATCCGAAATTCGAAAATCCGAAATTCGAAAAGCAGAAAGAATGAAAATAAAAATGAAAGAACGAAAAACATTCAGATAATTTCTATTATAATTCAAATTTTAAAGTTTATTAACCATTATTATAGTTTTATTTATTATTATTATTATTATTATTATTTTTATTATGATTTATTAATAATAAATCATAATAATAATAAAAACTATAATAATTGTTATAAAGTATTAAATTATAGGTATTGGAATTTCCTTTCAAATTTGGCTGACAGTTAGTGAACGTAACGAATTAGAATTCATCCGAAGTTACGAATTATCCAAAATAACGAATGCCGGATAATTCGTAACTTTCGGATAAATTCGTATTCGTTACGTTCACTAACAGCCAAATTTGAAAGGAAATTCCAATACCTATAATTTAATAGTTAGTAATATTTAAGTAATTATTAGTTAGTTATTATTTCGAATTTTCGTCATTATTATTTATTATTAGTAATAATAATAATAATAATAATAATAAAAAAAACTATAATAATGGTTAATAAAAATAATATTTTAATTATAATAGAAATTATCTGAATGTTTTTTTTTGTTCTTTCAAATTTTTGGATTTTCATTCTTTCTGATTTTCGAAATTCCGGATTTTCGTTCTCTCTAATTTTTGGATATTTAAATTTCAGATTTTCGGTCTTTTGAATTATTACGAATTGTCGGACTAACGAATACCGCATCTAAATGAGTGGGACATAATAAATTTAAATTTATCCCAAGTTACGAATTTATTCGAAATAACAAATTTTGATCATAACGAATGATCCGAAAAAAGGAAACAAAAAAATAATAATTAATGAAACGAAAACAAAAAGAGATCACATTTTTCGGCAGTGCACATGTCTATATCTATAAAGTATATATCTATAGATATATATCTCTCTGCCTCTCTCTCTATATATTATTATTATTATACAGGATTTATATAGCGGCAACAGTTTGCGCAGCGCTTAACAAAATAAAGGCAGACATTACAATTACATTACAATTTGGTACAAGAGGAATCAGGGGGCCCTGCTCATTAGAGCTTACATATATATATATATAGACATGTGCACTTTTTATTATGATATATATATATATTATACGGCAGGCCTCGACAAACCCCGGTCGCCCGGGCGCAATTGCGCCTAGAATTGGGGTCCTGGCGCCTGGGGCGACACAGCTGCGGTACCCCGTTAACCTGTGGACACTGACCCCGCCGCGCGATTGCATCGGGCCGCGCCGGCCAGAAATTTAGGCCGCGGCTTTGCGGCCTTCTGAAATCCTTCTATGGCGCCATCCTGTGGTGGCCGTTGGTATTGCAACACCTCCAACAATGCTAATGCAATGTTAACCACTGGGCACTTTTCAGCTTTCGGTGCTCTCACACTTTGAATGACAATTTCTCAGTCATGCAACACTGTACCCAAATGAATTTTTTGTCCTTTTTTTCACACAAATAGAGCTTTCTTTTGGTGGTATTTAATCACCGCTGGGTTTTTTATTTTTTGCGCTATAAATCAAAAAATACTGAAAATTCGGTAAAAAAAAAAAAAAAATTCTTTGTTTCTATTAACCACTTCAGCCCCGGACCAATTGTCAGCTTAAGGACCAGAGGTCTTTTTTCAATTTCGCACTGCACTACTTTAACTGGTAATTGCGCGGTCATGCAATTTTGTAACCAAACGAAATTTGCGTCCTTTTCTTCCCACAAATAGAGCTTTCTTTTGATGGTATTTGATTGCCTCTGTGATTTTTATTTTTTGCGATATAAACGGAAAAAGAGCGAAAATTTTGAAAAAAATATAGATTTTCTACTTTTTGTTATAAGAAAAATCTAATAAACTCAATTTTAGTCAAACATTTGGGCCAAATGTATTCAGCCACATGTCTTTAGTAAAAAAAATGCCAATAAGCGTATATTTATTGGTTTGTGCAAAAGTTATAGCGTCTACAAACTAGAGTACATTTTCTGGAATTTACACCGCTTTTAATTTATGACTGCCTATTTCATTTCTTGAGGTGCTAAAATGGCAGGGAAGTACAAAACCCCCCCAAATGACCCCATTTTTTAAAGTAGACACCCCAAGCTATTTGCTGAGAGGCATGTTGAGCCCATTGAATATTTTTTTTTTTAGTCCCAAGTGATTGAATAAAGACAAAAATAAAAAAAAAAATTATTTTTTCAAAAAGTTGTCACTAAATGATATATTGCTCACACATGCCATGGTAATATGTGGAATTGCACCCCAAAATACATTTTGCTGCTTCTCCTGAGTATGGGGATACCACATGTGTGGGACTTTTTGGGAGCCTAGCCGCGTACGGGGCCCCGAAACCCAAGCACCGCCTTCAGGATTTCTAAGGGTGCAAATTTTTGATTTCACTCCTCACTGCCAATCACAGTTTCGGAGGCCATGGAATGCCCAGATGGCATAAAACCCCCCAAAATGACCCCATTTTGGAAAGTAGACACCCCAAGCTATTTTGTTGAGAGGCATGGTGAGTATTTTACAGCTCTCATTTGTTTTTGAAAATGAAGAAAGTAAAGAAAAAAAAATTTTTTTTTTTTTTTTCAATTTTCAAAACTTTGTGACAAAAAGCGAGATCTGCAAAATACTCACCATACCTCTCAGCAAATAGCTTGGGGTGTCTACTTTCCAAAATGGGGTCATTTTGGGGGGTTTTATGCCATCTGGGCATTCCATGGCCTCCGAAACTGTGATTGGCAGTGAGAAGTGAAATAAAAAAATTACACCCTTAGAAAGCCTGAAGGCGGTGCTTGGTTTTTGGGGTGACGTACGCAGCTACGCTCCCAAAAAGTCCCACACATGTGGTATCCCCGTACTCAGGAGAAGCAACAGAATGTATTTTGGGGTGTATTTCCACATATGCCCATGACATGTTTGAGCAATATATCATTTAGTGACAACTTTTTGTAAAAAAAATATATATATATATTTTTTTTTTCATTATTCAATCTCTTGGGACAAAAAAAAAAAAAATATTTAATGGGCTCAACATTGCTCTCAGCAAATAGCTTGGGGTGTCTACTTTTCAAAATGGGGTCATTTGGGGGGGTTTGAACTGCCCTGGCATTTTATGCACAACATTTAGAAGCCTATGTCACACGTCACCCACTCTTCTAACCACTTGAAGACAAAGCCCTTTCTGACACTTTTTGTTTACATGAAAACATATTTTTTTTTTGCAAGAAAATTACGTTGAACCCCCAAACACTATATATATTGTTAAAGCAAAGGCCCTACAGATTAAAATGGTGGGTATTTTCTTTTTCCACACAGTATTTGCGCAGCGATTTTTCAAACGCATTTTTTGTGGAAAAAATACACTTTTTTTTATTTAATGCACTAAAACACACTATATTGCTCAAATTTTTGATGAAATAAAAAAATATGATCTTAGGCCGAGTACATGGATACCAAACACGACATGCTTTAAAATTGCGCACAAACACGCAGTGGCGACAAACTACATACATTTTTAAAAGCCTTTAAAAGCCTTTACATGATACCACATTAGATTCACGGAGGAGGTCTACTGCTAAAATTACTGCCCTCGATCTGACCTTCGCGGTGATACCTCACATGCATGGTGCAATTGCTGTTTACATATGACGCCAGACCAACGCTTGTGTACGCCTTTGCGCAAGAGAAGGGGGGGGCAGGGGTGCTTTTTTTTTTTTTTTTTTTATTTTTTTTTTTATTTATTTAGCTTTTTTTTTTATTTTTAAACTGTTACTTCCATTTTTTTTCTTTGTTATGATTTTTATTGTTATCTCAGGGAATGTAAATATCCCCTATGATAGCAATAGGCAGTGACAGGTACTCTTTTTTGAAAAAAATGGGGTCTATTAGACCCTAGATCTTTCCTCTGCCCTCAAAGCATCTGACCACACCAAGATTGGTGTGATAAAATGCTTTCCCAATTTCCCAATGGCGCGGTTTATATCCGGGAGGGGGGACATTCCCTCCCACTGCTTGTAAAAGCAGTCTAGAGGCTAATTACCCGCTAGAATTGCTTTTACATGAAAGCCGATCACTGGCTGAAAAGAATGATACCAAGATGATACCTAAACCTGCAGGCATCATTCTGGTATAACCATTCAAAGTCCAGCAACATACTGGACATATATTGTAATCTTTTTTTTTTCATGCAGCCTCTTGGCTGAACGAAAAAAAGAGATTGATTGGTGGGTATGCCCACCATTAGAATACCTCCCTTCATCCACCCACTTCTAATGATGGGCATACATGCACCATTTATATATGCCGATGCATGGGGGCATCCTCCCGCAAAAGTTATGCTGTGTACACACGGTCGGAATTTCGACCGTATGTACGTGGCATTAGGAGCCAATCGCTCCCCCCCCCCCTGCTGCCCCCATGCTTCGGCATATATGCTCTTTTTTTAACTGTGGTGGTGAAATCACCTCCTACAGCGTTGGAGTCGCGGCTTTATGTATCGTGGGAGCAAACGCTGTTGCTGTCAAGATAAATAAATCCGCGTTGCAACTGAATGGCGCACCTGAAAACAAAAAAATGCTTAACACTGAAACACAGTAAACAAAATTACATACCTGAAAAGCAAGCATGATAAAACATGATAAAACATAATAAAACATTGCAGAATAGAATGGAGTAAAAAAGAGCAACAATAGAGAGAGAGAGAGAACAATAAAACGACAACTATTTTTGTTTTTTTTATTATTTTGAGATTCACAGGTAAAAAAGCTCCTGACTGTTAGCGACTGAATCAAAACGCTACCACAAAAAAAATGTTAGCGATCGCAGGGATCAGGCCTGACTCTGCGAACGCTGCAGTTATGTGTGCTTAGTGTTTTGTAAGTGACAGTGATCGATCGATACTGCACTTGGGTGGGCTGGGCTGGGCGGAGGGGGAAAACGCAGGTGCTAGCAGGTATCTGGGCTGATCCCGCTAACAATGCGTTTTTTTGGAACCCTAAACTGCTGGGACGCTAGTATAGATCTGATCAGATCAGATATTGATCTGTTCAGATACTGTGCCACTAAGGGAGGTGTATGCTTTGCGCGTGGGTGTTTGCGGTACTGGCACTAACCTGGGGCGACGCAGACCTTATTTGACCCTAAAACCTAATTGATATCACCCGCCGGGCGATCAGGGGGTTAAACCGTTATTGGGTAATAAATGGCGGGTGCCCTGACAGTATAAAAAACAAGCTAACTAACCAGCGTCACCCGTAACAGTAATACAAAAAAAACTGGCTACCTAGCGGCACTAATGCAGCGATCAGAAAAACAATCGCTTAGTGACACTGGCAAAAGGGGGTGAAAGGGTTAACTAGGGGCAATCAGGGGGTTAAAACCTTTATTAGGTAATATATGGGGGTACCTGACGCTATATAAAAACCTGACGGGGAACCTAAATAACGAAATAACTAACTGGCTAACCAGCGTCACCAGTGACACTTATACGGTGATCACTGGTGAAAGGGTTAACTCTAGGGGCAATCAGGGGGTTAAAACCTTTATTTAGGTTGTAATATGGGGGTACCTGACCTATAAACCTATTTATGAACCTATATAAACATGGCGGTTAACCTAAAAAAAAACTGGTTACCTAGCGACACTAATGCAGCGATCAGAAAAACGATCGCTTAGTGACAGAGGCACAAAAATGCATTGATGTGAACATGTTCCATAGGAACCCATGTTAAAAAATTTCCCTGCATTTCTGCAAAATGCATCAAAAAACGCATTAGTGTGAATCCAGCCTAAAAACCCCCTTGGGGGACTTTTCCCATTTTGGGATTAACTGTACCATCTGTAAATAGCAAGATGTAAAATGAATGAAACATTTACAATAGATCGAAACTCAATCGCTACAATTTCATATACATTAAGCTTTAACAAATAAACGTAATTTTCCAGAAGTTGTTTTTAGTCTTTTTTTTACTTTTGCGAATGTCGTTAACGTACCAGGTGATCATGTAATGAAGGACCATGTTCAGAAACTTCCTGTTATGGGTTGACTACTGTTCTCCCTTGTGTGGTCCTGCATTGTCACCCTGTCACAAGTCCCTATAGGTGTCCCAGATGTGTCTGCATAGTCACCTGTTGTCTCTTATCAGGGGCACAAGCAACAGGGTGACAACACAGGAGGAGGCATGTTCCACTGTTGCCACTTTCCGCCAGCCAGTCCAGAGCAACGATGTTCAGCCAACAATGGAGTCAGTGAATGTAGACAGGAAGTGCCTGAAAGAGGCTGGATCAGATGCAATGAGATACAACAACAACAACAAAAAAAGGATAACAAATACAACAATATTACTTTATGGAAAAAATGCAATTGGTTATGATACAAAGTGCTACAGCAAACTAAATGTCATGTAGATATGGTTTTCTAAACCACTTTAAGATGTCCCTACCAGGTCCGTATGACTTGGGCAAGGGTGCTTTGTATGGTTTGTGTTAACTAATGATAACTGGCCTGTTGGTATTTTGCTTTATAGGATGAATTTTGACAACCCAGTGGCATGGTGGTTAGCACCTCTGCCTTGCAGCAATGGGATTCTTGGCTTGGAACCTGACTAGGACACTATCTGCATTGAGTTTGCATGCTCTACCTGTGCTACCTGTGCTACAGTGGGTTTCTTCCCAATCTCTAAAGACATGCTTGTATTATAATTGTATCCTAAATTGGCACTAGTTAGTATGTGTGTGCAACCCCCTATTGTGGACCGTAGTTACATAGTAGGTGAGGTTGAAAAAAGACACAAGTCCCTCAAGTCCAACCTAGTGACATTCAGTTGAGTGGCTAATGTCACTCTGGTATGTTTTTTCGGGCATGGATCCACAGAAGTGTGGTGTTTCATAAAAACCTTAACAGGTTAACATAAAAATTCCCAGTAGAAATCCGATAAAAGCCTTTTTTTTTTTTTTCAATTTCCAAAATCTGACCAATTGGGTGGCCTGTGAATGGCTTAGGATCAAACAAGGTGACCCATGGTGGGACCGTCCAGTATAAAGCGGGCTGAACAAGGTAACCTGTGGTGGGATCGTCCTTTATACAGAGAGCTGAACAAGGTCGGGTTCAATGGTCCCACCCCGGGTTGGGTGGGATAATTCAGTATATAGCGGGCTGGACAAGGTGAGCCACAGTGGGACTGTTCAGTGAATGGATAGCTGAACAGGGTGAGCCATAGTGGTACCATCCAGTATAGAGGGTTCAACAAGGTAACCCATGGTAGGATTGTCCAGTATATGGAGAGGCAAACAAGGTGACCCATAATTAAACCATCCAGTATAGGGAGGACTGCTGTACATAAAGTATCCCCATGGCCATAGACAAGACAACTATCCTTGTGGTGGATAAGAGTTTGTATTAGGCAATGGTGGGACTGTCTAGTAAACAAAGTGCTAAGAAAGTTGACCTACAGTGGGTCTAACCAGTATAAAGGGTCCTGCTCTCCATGAAATATCCACCATGGCCATATACAACTTGTCTGTGTGATATAAAAGAGTTCAGATCAACCAATGATGGGACTGCTCAGTATAGTGATGGCTAAAAGAGGTGACCCATGGTGAGATTGACTAGTATAGGGAAGGCTGAAAAAGGTGGCCCACAGTAGAGGAACGCCTGCTCTACATGAGATATCCACCATGGCCATAGACTAGACAACTGCAAATTTGGTGCATAACAGTTCATATCAACCAGTATAGAGAGTGCTAAACAAGGTGACCCACAGTGGGACCATCTAGTATACAAAGGACTGAACAAGGTGACCCATGGTTGACCTGTTCAGCATAGAGAAGGCTGAACAAAGTTTCACACGGTGGGACCCTCCAGTGCAGAGAAGGTTGAACAAGGTGACCCATGGTTGACCTGTCCAGCATAGAGAGGGTTGAACAAGGTAACCAGTCCAGTATAGAGGAGTCTACTCTCTGTAAAATATCCACCAGGTTCATAGACAAAACTGTTGACCATGTGCTGGATAAGAGTTCATATCAACCAGCATGGGGAGGGCTAAATATGATGACTCATGATGGGACAGTCAAGTCTAGAAAGACCTACTCTACATGAAATATCCACCGTGGTCATAGACGAGACAACTGCCCATGTGGTGGATAAGAGTTTATATCAACCAGTATATAGAGGGCTAAACATGGTGACCTACAGTGGGACCATCCAGTATAGAGAGGGCTAAACTATGTGACCCATGGTTGACCTTTCCAGCATAGAGAGGGCTGAACAAGGTGACCCACGGTGAGAATATCCAATGTAGGGAGGGTTGAACAAGGCGACCCGTCCAGCATAAAAAGGGCTGAACAAGGTGGCCCATGGTGAGACTGTCCAATGTAGAGGGGGTTGAACAAGGAGACCCATGGTTGAACTGTCCAGCACAGAAAGTGCTGAACAAGGTGACTCAGGATGGGATTGTCCAGTGTAGAGAGAGTTGAACAAGGAGACCCATGGTTGAACTGTCCAGCACAGAAAGTGCTGAACAATGTGACTCATGGTGAGCCTGTCCAGTATAGAGAGGCCTACACTCCATGAAATATCCACCATGGCCATAGACAAGACAATTGCCCATGTGGTTGATAAGAGTTTATATAAACCAGTATAGAGAGGGCTAAACTATGTGACCCACAGTGGCACCAACCAGTATAGAGAGGGCTAAACAAGGTGACCCACAGTGCGACTGTCCAGTGTAGAGAGGGTTGAACAAGGTGACCCACGGCTGACGTGTCCAGTTTAGAGAGGGGTGAAGAAGATGATCCACGGTTGGACTGTCCAGTGTAGAGAAATATAAAGAAGGTGACCTATGATTGACCTGTCCTACATAGAGAGGGCTAAAGAAGGTGACCCATGGTTTACCTGTCCAACATAGAGGGTGTTGAACAAGGGAACCCACGCTGATGTGTCCAGTTTAGAGAGGGCTGAAGAAGATGATCCATGGTTGGACTGTCCAGTGTAAAGAAATCTAAAGAAGGTGACCTATGGTTGACCTGTCCTACATAGAGAGGGCTGAAGAAGGTGACCCATGGTTGACCTGTCCTACATAGAGAGGGCTGAAGAAGGTGACCCATGGTTGACCTGTCCAACATAGAGAGGGCTGAACAAGGTGACCCACGGCTGACCTGTTCAGTGTAGAGAGTGCTGAAGAAGGTGACCCACGGTTGGACTGTCCAGTGTAGAGAGGGCTGAAGAAGGTGACATATGGTTGGACTGTCCAGTGTAGAGAGGGCGGAAGAAGGTGACATATGGTTGATCTGTCCAACATAGAGAGGGCTGAAGAAGGTGACCTATGGTTGGACTGTCCAGTGTAGACAGGGCTGAAGAAGGTGACCTATGGTTTATCTGTCCAACATAGAGAGGGCTGAAGAAGGTGACCCACGGTTGGACTGTCCAGTGTAGACAGGGCTGAAGAAGGTGACATACGGTTGGACTGTCCAGTGTAGAGAGGGCTGAGAAGAAGGTGACCTATGGTTGATCTGTCCAACATAGAGAGGGCTGAAGAAGGTGACCCACAGTTGGACTGTCCAGTGTAGACAGGGCTGAAGAAGGTGACATACGGTTGGACTGTCCAGTGTAGAGAGGGCTGAGAAGAAGGTGACCCATGGTTGACCTGTCCTACATAGAGAGGGCTGAAGAAGGTGACCCATGGTTGACCTGTCCAACATAGAGAGGGCTGAACAAGGTGACCCACGGCTGACCTGTTCAGTGTAGAGAGTGCTGAAGAAGGTGACCCACGGTTGGACTGTCCAGTGTAGAGAGGGCTGAAGAAGGTGACATATGGTTGGACTGTCCAGTGTAGAGAGGGCGGAAGAAGGTGACATATGGTTGATCTGTCCAACATAGAGAGGGCTGAAGAAGGTGACCTATGGTTGGACTGTCCAGTGTAGACAGGGCTGAAGAAGGTGACCTATGGTTTATCTGTCCAACATAGAGAGGGCTGAAGAAGGTGACCCACGGTTGGACTGTCCAGTGTAGACAGGGCTGAAGAAGGTGACATACGGTTGGACTGTCCAGTGTAGAGAGGGCTGAGAAGAAGGTGACCTATGGTTGATCTGTCCAACATAGAGAGGGCTGAAGAAGGTGACCCACAGTTGGACTGTCCAGTGTAGACAGGGCTGAAGAAGGTGACATACGGTTGGACTGTCCAGTGTAGAGAGGGCTGAGAAGAAGGTGACCCATGGTTGACCTGTCCTACATAGAGAGGGCTGAAGAAGGTGACCCATGGTTGACCTGTCCAACATAGAGAGGGCTGAACAAGGTGACCCACGGCTGACCTGTTCAGTGTAGAGAGTGCTGAAGAAGGTGACCCACGGTTGGACTGTCCAGTGTAGAGAGGGCTGAAGAAGGTGACATATGGTTGGACTGTCCAGTGTAGAGAGGGCGGAAGAAGGTGACATATGGTTGATCTGTCCAACATAGAGAGGGCTGAAGAAGGTGACCTATGGTTGGACTGTCCAGTGTAGACAGGGCTGAAGAAGGTGACCTATGGTTTATCTGTCCAACATAGAGAGGGCTGAAGAAGGTGACCCACGGTTGGACTGTCCAGTGTAGACAGGGCTGAAGAAGGTGACATACGGTTGGACTGTCCAGTGTAGAGAGGGCTGAGAAGAAGGTGACCTATGGTTGATCTGTCCAACATAGAGAGGGCTGAAGAAGGTGACCCATGGTTGGACTGTCCAGTGTAGAGAGGGCTGAAGAAGGTGACCAATGGTTTATCTGTCCAACATAGAGAGGGCTGAAGAAGGTGACCCATGGTTGGACTGTCCAGTGTAGAGAGGGCTGAAGAAGGTGACCCATGGTTGGACTGTCCAGTGTAGAGAGGGCTGAAGAAGGTGACCCATGGTTGACCTGTCCAACATAGGGAGGGCTGAACAAGGTGACCCATGGTGAGCCCGTCCAGTCTAGATAGGCCTGCTCTCCATGAAATATCCACCATGGCCATAGACAAGACAACTGCCCATGGGGTGGCTAGGAGTTGGGATGAACCGTGGTGATTTAGGCGCAGTTTTACCAACCGGTAGTGAAAAAAAGTAGTAAAATGCCTATATTGGGGGAAATGTGCAATATGATGGATACATGGTTACTGGGGGGATTGCTGCAGGGCAGAGGGGCTCACCTTTGGAGGATATAACCAATCACATGACATGGGGGCATGCTGGTGATGGGGCAGACATAGACGGTAGCGTTGTAGAAGGTTGGGTGCACAGAAGGAGAACAATAGGGATGGGATGGAAGCGGCGGGGCCGGGATGCGGTGCGGGGAGGATGCTGTGGTCCAGCCCGGTGGGAGGAGGATGCGGCTGCCGCTGGGACACGTACCCGCTGCCGTCATGAAATCCGTGACATCCCGCCGGCCGCCGGCCCGTCCGATCACTCGGCTCTCTGCGCCATCTTCCCGCTGATCCCCGGGGTCCGGGCATGTGCCGGCCCAGGCTGCTCGCTCCCGACCGACGGCCATCCCACAACGGGGGAAGAGATTGCACGGGGACGCGCAGCCCGAGCGCGGGGGCGCGCCTGTGCAGGCAGGGATGGGAGGAAGGGAGGGGGGGGAGCTACTGGGACTTATTAGTGATGGAGCATATTCATCATCAATGGAGGGGAACAGGGGCCAAAACTGGCCGACAATTGGATAGAGGCACAAGAAATACAATGTTTCAAAATGATCTTTGCATTAAAGGGATTGTCTACCTTTACCCCCCCCCCCCTCTCAAAAAAAAAAATAATCAATGCACCCATATTGATTGATGAAAAAATGTGCATTTATTATACCCTCATCAGTGGATCTGGACATATCCCAAAACTATCCGACAATTGGATATAGGCGCAAAAATACAATATTACAAAGTAGTGTGATATTGATCTTTGCATTAAAGGGATAGTCTACCTTTGGCCAAAAATTTTTTTTTATCAATGCACCCATATTGATTTTTTTTTTTTGAAAATTCTTTTTATTGCACCCATATTGATTGATGAAAAAATGTGCATTTGTTATTTTCTTGTATTGGAGCCTGCAAAGCATTGCAATAGTGATGGGTGGATGGCAAGTGCAATGCTCTGGCTCCTGTAGACTTTTCCTCCAGCCATAGGGGGCGTACCTGTGCAAGCAGGGATGTGGGGAAGGGAGCTGGTAATGGAGCATAACCCAATTGGATATAGGCAGAAAAGATACAATGTTTCAAAGTAGTGTGATATTGATCTATGCATAAAAGGGATAGTCCCTCTCTTTGAATTACAGAACTAGCTAACTTTTTGACAAAAATAATATATGCACCCATATTGATTATTATTTTATTTTTATTTTTTTGCATTGGAGCCTGCAAAGCATTGCAGCTGTGATTAGTGGATGGCAAGTGCAATGCTCTGGCTACTGCAGACTATTCTTCCACCCAAGGAGGCGCACCTGTGCAGGCAGGGATGTGGGGAAGGGAGGGGGGAGCTGCTAGTGTCTTATTAGTGATGGAGCATAACCTTCATCAATAGAAGGGAACATGACCCAGAACTGGCCGATAATTGGATATAAGCACAATAAATACAATATTTTAAAGTGATCTTTGCATTAAAGGGATTGTCTACCTTTACCCCCAGAAAATAATCAATGCACTCATATTGATTGATGAAAAAATGTGCATTTATTATACCCTCATCAGTGGATCTGGACATATCCCAAAACTATCCGACAATTGGATATAGGCACAAAAATACAATATTACAAAGTAGTGTGATATTAATCTTTGCATTAAATGGATAGTCTATCTTTGGCCAAAAAAAAAAATTATCAATGCACCCATATTGATTTTTTTTTTTTTTTTAATTCTTTTTATTGCACCCATATTGATTGATGAAAAAATGTGCATTCGTTATTTTCTTGTATTGGAGCCTGCAAAGCATTGCAACTGTGATGGGTGGATGGCAAGTGCAATGCTCTGGCTCCTGTAGACTATTCCTCCGGCCATAGGGGGCGTACCTGTGCAAGCAGGAAAGCGGGGAAGGGAGCTGGTAATGGTTCATCAGTAAAGGGCAACATGACCCAAAACTGTCCGACAATTGGATATAGGCACAAAAGATACAATGTTTTAAATAGTGCAATATTGCTCTTTGCATTAAAGTGATAGTCAACCCTTTGCCAAAAAATAATAAATGCACCAATATTGATAGATCAAAAAGTTGTGCATTCATTATTTTCTTGTAGCATTGCAACTGTGATGGGTGGATGGCAAGTGCAAAGCTCTGGCTCCTGTAGACTATTCCTCCAGCCATGGGGGCATATAAAAGGGATAGTCCCCCTATTGCCAAAAAAATAACCAACGCACCCATATTGATTGATGAAAAATGTGCATTCATTATACCTTCATCAGTAGAGGTGGATGTGTCTCAAAACTTTCTGACAATTGCATATAAGCAGAAGAAAATACAATGTTTAAAATAGTGTAATATTGCCCTGTGCATTAAAGGGATAGTCAGCCTTTTGCAAAAAAAAAAAAAATGTTCCCATATTGATTGATTGATAAAAAAAAATGTGCACTCATTATTTTCTTGCATTGAAGCCTGCAAAGCATTGCAACTGTGATCAGTGGATGGCAAGTGCAATGCTCTGGCACCTGTAGACTATTCCTTCCGGCTTCCTTCCGCGCTGTCCCAGAGACAGCGCGGACGATTCCCATTGCACTGCGCGACTCGTGCATGCGCAGTAGGGAACCGGGAAGTGATGCCGCAACGCTTCACTTCCTGATTCCCTCAACGAGAATGGCGGCGGCAGCAGCCGAGAAGCGAGCGACTTCTCGGCTTCGGCTGCTGACATCGCTGGACCCTGGGACAGGTAAGTTTCCATTTATAAAAAGTCAGCAGCTGCAGTATTTGTAGCTGCTGGCTTTTAATTATTTTTTTTTTTCGGTGCAATCCCTCTTTAATGACCAGGCCATTTTTTGCGATTCGGCACTGTGTCGCTTTAACTGACAATTGCGCGGTCGTGCGACGTTGCACCCAAACAAAATTTAAATCCTTTTTTCCCCACAAATAGAGATTTCTTTTGGTGGTATTTGATCACCTCTGAGGTTTTTATTTTTTTTGTGCTATAACGACAATTTTAAAAAAAAATACAATATTTTTTACTTTTTGCTATAATAAATATCCCCAAAAAAATGTCTTCATCAGTTTAGGTCGATATGTATTCTTCTACATATTTTTGGTTAAAAAAAAATCGCAATAAGCGTATATTGATTGGTTTGAGCAAAAGTTATAGCGTCTACAAAATAGGTGATAGTTTTATGGCATTTTTATTATTTAAATTTTTTTTACTAGTAATGGCTGTGATCAGCGATTTTTAGCGGGACTGCGACATTGCGGCAGACAGATCGGACACTTTTGACACTTTTTTGGGACCATTGACATTTATACGGCGATCAGTGCTATAAAAATGCACTGATTACTGCATAAATGGCACTGGCAGGGAAGGGGTTAACAGTAGGGGGCAATCAATGGGTTAACTGTGTTGCCTGGGAGGTGTTTCTAACTGTGGGGGGAAGGGGACTGACTGGAGGAGGAGAGAGATCGCTGTTCTTAATCACTAGGAACAGACAATCACTCTCTACTCCCCTGACAGAATGGGGATCTGTTTGTTTACATTGACAGATTCAGAGCTCCCAACTGTCCCTGATTTGGAGCAATGTCCCTCTGTTCCTCTTTCCCCCTCATTTGTCCCACATTTTGGTCTGATCTATATAGATGTATATAAAATGCACTTTTTATCTATCAAAAAGTGTTTCCCGGCGCTAAACCTTTCATCAGATTTCTAAATTGCTGAATTTGTAAATCCCAAAAGCCAATATAAAGGAATAGTAGTGGTAAAAAAAGCACTTGTGGGTTTAACCAATCTTGTTTTTTGTACAATTCTCCTTTAGGCTCCATTCACACTAGCGCGTTTTTAAGCATTTTGCAGAAATACAGGGAAATTTTTTAACATGGGTTCCTATGGAACATGTTCACATCAATGCATTTTTTGTGCCTCTGCGTTTTTGGAAAAGATCGGGGAGTTTTTTTCATGCAAAATGCAGCACACTGTATATAGCTGGTTGCTAAGCAACCACAGTGTAAAAAAAAATAAAAAAAAAAAAAAAAATACAAAAACGCAAATCGCTGCAAAATCGCAGTAAAAACGCTCAAAAGCAAAATGTATAGATGTGAATCAAGCCTAAGGCCCCTTTCACACTTATACGACATGTCCCACAATTTGGGACTGCAAAGTAGCCTGACAAGTCTTTCCCCATGATTTCCAATGACAGCCATTCATATTAGTACGACTTCAAAGTAGTCCCGGCACTACTTTGGTCCGATTTTGATGCCAATTACACAGGCATTCCTTGAAATCGTGGCAAAATCACGGCAAAATCTTGCCGGCGAATCGTGGTAAAATCGCGCGACTTTGAAGTTGCACAAGTGTGAAAGGGGCCTTAAGGGGGCGTGGCAAGGGGGGGTGTCCTATGCCTGCATACTTTTGCCGATAGGTGTCCCTCATTCTCATTTCAAAAAGTTGGGAGGTCTGCAGATCCCCGTTCTGCCTCTCTGTGGAGCGATCGCGGGTAGCTGGCGGACATCGCGCGTGCATCAGCTCCTCGGCCGTGCAGCGCGGGCGCACGTGCGGCTGCTATAGCTGTTTAAAGGGCCCACGTACGGCTACGGCGATTTGCAGGAACGAGCCAACCTGTCGCTGTATAATGACGGCAGGCTGGTCGGCAAGTGGTTGATTTTACATTGACACCCGCAGCGGTTCGCAGACGTCAGTGCGAACCTCCTGCGATTCAGGTGCGATGCAGGAAACCTGCACAGGAATCGCAGGGTTTTCCCGAATCGCACAAGTGCGAACCGGGACTTGCACTGCAAAATCGTAGAACTCAAGCATCATCGGTGAAAATGACATGTGTGCTTTGCCCCGGCTTCCCACAATCCCCTGCGAGTAAATATGTCATATGCTTTCCAAAAGTAAAAAAAAAAAATAAGCTTCTGCGCACATTGCCTGGGAATATTACACTGTTTTTGCAAATGCAGTCAATAAAAATAAAAAATAAAAATATAAAATATGCCCTGTGAAAATACTGTAAACATGCATTGCATTGAAATGTACGTGGAATCAGGGACAGTGTGTGAAAAAAAAAAAAAAAATATATATGGAATGTTTATACCACGGATCCCATTTTTTATATTTTTGTATTCTTTTTGTACCACCTTTTGCACCTAATAAAATAGTTTGTAAACAAAAAAATATATATATATATTATTATTAATTATATATATTATATTATATTATATATAAAAATATATATATATATATATATATATATATATATATAAAATATGTTCTTTTATAAGCACACCTTCATCCTGTTATGACTAAACAGTGCAGGTGGGGAGGCTGTACAGAGGCTGCAGGGCGCATATTAGCAGCGTGATTATGGAAACTTTCTTACCGCTGCAAATTCCACAAGATAGACGGCATGTTTCTCCCTAAAGGACCTTCTTGAAGGGTTTATAGCCTCTTTAAAGTGACAGTGAAGAAAAAAAAATCTATTCAAATACACAGTATATAAAGCAGTAATAAACTTTGCACAAAAAAAAAAACATTTATTCAGGGCCCTGCAGCTTTATGCTATAATGTGCTAGTATTCACTGCACACTAGCACATCCATTACCTGTTAATCGCTTGAAGACCAGGCTTTTTGTGGCACTTTTTTGTTTACGATTTTTTTTTTGTTTACAAGTTTAAATCAGTACTTTATGCTAAAAAAAAATACTAATTATAACCCCCAAAACATAATACTTTTTATTTTTATTTTATTTTTAGCAGAGACCCTAGGGAATAAAATGCTAATCATTGCAATTCTTTTTTTTTCACTACTTTATTTTGCAAAAGAACAAAGCACACAGTAAATACAGAGACCACTACCATGTACTGAATTCCAAGGAACAATTCCACGAATAAAAGGTCAGCATTACTCAGGTCATTGCATATGAAGTTGTGTAGACAGTAGACTGAAGTTCAGACTAGACATGTGCAATTCGTTTAGTTCCGAATTTGTTTCTTAATGAATTTTGACAAATTCGTTAATTCAGAATTTCTGAAAATTCAAAATTTCGGAATTTCGGAAAATTCTAAATTTCGGAATTTCTGAAAATTCAAAATTTCGGAATTTCTGAAAATTCAAAATTTCGGAATTTCTGAAAATTCAATATTTCGGAATTTCAGAAATTCTGAAATTGGATATTTCGGAAATTTGAAATTTCGGAAATTTGAAATTCGGAAATTTGAAATTCGGAAATTTGAAATTCGGAAATTCTAAATTTTGGAAATTCAAAGTTCAGAAATTGGAAATTGGAAGATTTAGCAAATTCAAAAATCTGGAATTTCGGAAATTTGGAAATTCTAAATTTCGGAAATTCTAAATTTCGGAAATTCGAAAATTCTAAATTTCGGAAATTCGAAAATTCTAAATTTCGGAAATTCTAAATTTCGGAAAATTCGAAAATTCTAAATTTTTGGAAATTCGAAAATTCGAAAATTTTAAATTTCATAAATTTGAAAATCTGAAAATTCAAAAGAATGAAAATCTGAAAATTCAAAAGAATGAAAATCTAAAAATTCGAAAACCCAAAAATCTGAAATAATGACTAACTAATAACTAACTATTAAATTATAGGTATTGGAATTTCCTTTCAAATTTGGCTGTTAGTGAATGTAACGAGTACGAATTCATCCGAATTTATGAATTATCTGAAATAACGAATGTCGTATCTAAACAAATAGAACGTAACGATCTAATAATAATATTTTATTATTATTATTTATTATAAATCTGTTCTATTCCATTTATTTAGATGTGGCATTCATTATTTCGGATAATTCGTAACTTCAGGAAAAATTTGTATTCGTTATGTTCACAAACAGCCAAATTTGAAAGGAAATTCCAATACCTATAATTTAATAGTTAGTTATTATTAGTTAGTTATTATTTAGAATTTTACTCATTTTCTTTCTTTTTTTCGGATTTGAAAATTTTCTGATTTTTGAATTCGGAATTTCGGAATTTGAAAATGTGGAAATTCGGAAATTTGCAATTTGAAAATTTGAAATTCGAAAATTCGAGAATTCGGAAATTCGAAAATTCGAGAATTTTGGAAATTCGAGAATTTTGGAAATTCGAAAATTCGGAAATTCGAAAATTCGAAAATTCGAATTTTCGAAAAAAGCAAAAAATGAAACAAATGAAACGAAAAAAAACGGAAAAAACATTTTGTCAGCGCACATGTCTAGTTCAGACTGTGAGCCTCAGGATCCAAGGAGAAATTTGAAAATCCGAATTTCCGAAAAAATCACAAAAACGAATGAAACGAAAAAAACATTTTGTCAGCGCACATGTCTAGTTCAGACTGTGAGCCTCAGGATCCAAGGAGACTCTTGAGCCTCAGGATCCAAGGAGAAATTTGAAAATCCGAATTTCCGAAAAAATCACAAAAACGAATGAAACGAAAAAAACATTTTGTCAGCGCACAAGTCTAGTTCAGACTGTGAGCCTCAGGATCCAAGCAGACTCCTCTGACCGGGAAGCTCCTTCTCGGTCAGAGGAGTCAACTTTTTTTAGTCCCCAGCTCTCGGCGATTCACAAGACTAGTTCCGCGTATTCCTCAGAATAGACAAACTCGTGCCAATAAAACCATTTTTTTTGAAAATTTCTCCTGGAGGCCCTTCTCTGTGGCTACCAAATCTTCCAGCGCATTTATTTTGGCTCCTCTTTTCAGCCAGACGGCAATCAGCAGAGGCTGCGTCAACTTCCAAAACCACAGGATGCAACGCCTTCGTGGCTGTAATCAGGAGGGGCAAGATGGATCTCCTGTAGGCAGGGGTGTTGCTGGGTCTACAAAAGATCTGGGGCTAGAGCCCATAGCAGCGTAGTATAGAAATCAATACACTTGGGCGGGCATACACATGTATATAATATATGTGTGTGTGTATATATCCCTAGAGAGCCCCCCTTACATCAGGGTCCCCAGAGAGCCTCCCCCTTAAACCAGGGTCCCCAGAGAGCCTCCCCCTTGAATCAGGGGCCCCAGAGAGCCTCCCCTTAAATCAGGGTCCCCAGAGATCCTCCCCCTTGAATCAGGGGCCCCAGAGAGCCTCCCCTTAAATCAGGGTCCCCAGAGAGCCTCCCCATGAAATCAGGTTCCCCAGAGACCCCCCCCCCTTACATCAGGGTCCCCAGAGAGCCCCCCTTACATTAGGGTCCCCAGAGAGCCTTCCCCTTAAATCAGGGTCCCCAGAGAGCCGCCCCCTTAAATCAGGGTCCCCAGAGAGCCTCCCCCTTGAATCAGGGTCCCCAGAGAGCCTCCCCCTTGAATCAGGGTCCCCAGAGAGCCTCCCCCTTAAATCAGGGTCCCCAGAGAGCCTCCCCCTTAAATCAGGGTCCCCAGAGAGCCTCCCCCTTAAATCAGGTTCCCCAGAGAGCCTCCCCTTAAATCAGGGTCCCCAGAGAGCCCCCCTTACATTAGGGTCCCCAGAGAGCCTCCCCCTTAAATCAGGGTCCCCAGAGAGCCTCCCCCTGAAATCAGGTTCCCCAGAGAGCCTCCCCCCTGCAATAGGGTCCCCAGAGAGCCCCCCACTTACATCAGGGTCCCCAGAGAGCCTCACCTCCCCTTAAGGACCCCTGCAGAGACTCTGGGCTATAGCCCCAAAAGCCACCCCCTAGCGACGCCACTGCCTGTAGTCTTTACTGGGTATATGGTGGCGATACAAGAGGAAGAGCGCAGGATCTGTTGGGAGCTCCCGGTCAGTGGATTTTTGGATGATTCGGTGGACTTCTGTTCAATAGGATTGCAAAAGTTGTGTTCTGTCAAAAAATGTCCACCTATCGAAAAGTGTCCACCCTGTACTGCGCAGGCACAGCGCTTGCGCAGTACGGAGGACAAGGAGATTCTGAAAATAGCCAAAGATGAACCTGCGCTGTGAGTCCAGGTGCAAGCCCCACCATCTCGCCACGCTTGGGCACAGCCTCGCTTCGCTTGGCTCTTTTTTATTCTAACTCCATGTACACTTGGATGGTGGGGCTTGAACCTGGGGCGCCGTTCATCTTCAGCTATTTTCGGAATCTTTTTGTGATCCGTACTGCGCATGCGCAGTACACAGCGGACAGTATCCGATAGGGGGCGCTATCCGACAGGACTCCGGAGAAGAGAACCAGTGTCCTCCCCACATCTCCAGAATAAATCCGAGCATTGGGGAAACATTCTGTCGTTGCAATTTTTTATGTCACGTGCGGGTTTGAAAATAAAATTTTTGGGGAAAAAATACACTTTAAAGTGGAGTCCCACCCAAAAATGGAACTTCCGCTCATTTCTCTCCTCCCCCCCCCCCCCCCCCCCCCTCCAGTGCCACATTTTTGTAAAATGTGAAAGATGATGTTACGCCGAGTAAATAGATACCTAACATGTCGCGCTTTAACCACTTTAACCGACCGCCGCACGCCGATATACATCGACACAATGACAGCGGTGGGCAAATGGGCGTACCTGTACGTCCCCTTTAATTGGTGGGGCTAGCGGGTGTGCGTGCCCGCCGCGTACAGCGTGACCGTGCCCACGGGAACCCGCGGACTCGATGTCCGCCGGTGTCCCGGAGGCGCAGAACGGGGAGATTCCTTTGTAAACAAGGCATTTCCCTGTTCTGCCTTGTGACATGACAGAGATCACTGCTGCCTGTCATCGGGAGCAGTGATCGCTGTCATGTCAGTGGTAGCCCACCACCCCCGACAGTTAGAATCACTCCCTAGGACACACTTAACCCCTTGATCGCCCCCCTAGTGGTTTACCCCTTCCCAGCCAGTGTCATTTACACAGTAATCAGTGCATTTTTATAGCACTGATCGCTGTATAGATGACAATGGTCTCAAAATAGTGTCAAAGGTGTCCGATGTGTCCGCCATAATGTCGCAGTCACAATAAAAGTTGCAGATCGCCGCCATTACTAATAAAAAAAATTATAATAAAAATGCTATAAAACTATCCCCTATTTTTGTAAACGCTATAACTTAATCAATATACGCTAATTGCGATTTTTTTTTTTTACCAAAATTATGTAGAAGAATACGTATCGGCCTAAACTGATGGAGAAATTCGTTTTTTTATATATTTTTTGGGGATATTTATTATATCAAAAAGTAAAAAATATTGCATTTTTTTCAAAATTGTCGCTCTATTTTTGTTTATAAAAACCGCAGGGGCGATCAAATAGCACCAAAAGAAAGCTCTATTTGTGGGGGAAAAAAAGGGCGCCAATTTTGTTTGGGAGCCACGTCGCACGACCGTGCAATAGTCAATTAAGGCGACGCAAGTGCCGAATCGCAAAAAGGGGCCTGGTCCTTTGGCTTCAAAGTGGTCCGGGGCTGAAGTGGTTAAGAGGACCTGTCACGCGTGCAGAGGCGAACGCATACGTGAGCAGCGCCCGCATATGAAAACGGTGTTCAAACCGCACATGTGAGGTATCGCCGCGATCGGTAGAGCGAGCGAAATAATTCTAGCCCTAGACCTCCTCTGTAACTCAAAACCTGCAACCTGTAGAATTTTTTAAATGGAGATTTTTAAGGGTAAAAGTTTGTCGCCATTCCACAAGCGGGGGCGCAATTTTGAAGCGTGACGTGTTGGGTATCAATTTACTCGGCGTAACATCATCTTTCACAATGTAAAAAAAAAATTGGGCTAAATTTACTGTTGTCTTATTTTTTAATTCAAAAAAGCGTATTTTTTTCCCAAAAAAAGTGCGCTTGTAAGACCGCTGCGCAAATACGGTGTGAGCGAAAATATTGCAACGACCGCCATTTTATTCTCTAGGATAAACACAAAAAACGACCGGAGCTCCCTCCCTGAAGGAAAAGAGACTGCTCTCTTAGGTTACTTAATGGGGTGAAACTGTGTTCATTTAAATCATTTAGTTATGTGTGAGCCGCAGCTAATTTACTAATTAATAAGTGAACAGTCTCCATTGCTTTAGTGAGTCAATCGCAATGAGCTTCTTAGAGATCAGAGCTCCACCTGCTGGACAAAAAAGGACAACGCGTTATTAAAGAGGAACTGCAGTCTGCTCACATCATTTGTAATAAAAAATTTTTTTGCCATTCTGCCATTCTCAAGCTTCCCTCCAACCACTTTGCATATTATATATTTATTATATTTATATATTATATTTTATATATACTGTGATTCTGTACTATTCAAATCTCCCTCCACTGAGTCTGGCTGCCGCCATTTTAACTGTGGGCAGCTGAAGCCGCTGCCTGTTCACTTCCTGGATTTACACAGACACACATAGAGGCAACACCTCCAGCTCTGCAGCTCTCATTGGCCCTCTTATGACTCACCCCCCTCCCTCCCTCCCTTCCGGGCAACGAGAGTAAGAGAGAGAGCCGTGCGTGATGTCATAAGCCTAGGCTTTTTTTCCCAGACAAGAAACAGGAAGTGGGCTGTATAAAGGGATTTACTGGCAGAAAAAAAATAATGTTTTACTATCCAAAGTTAAAACAACAAGAAGGGCAGAAGATTTAATAGATGGAAAGATGAAAAAATGACTGAAGGTCGGCTTTAATATGCAATATCATAATATATTATGTACACCTTGTTGTCAAAAGTATTGGGACGCCTGCCTCTACACGCACATGACCTTTAATGGCATCCCAGTCTTACTCCGTAGGGTCCAATATTGAGTTGGCCCCGCCCTTTGCAGCTATAACAGCTTCAACTCTTCTGGAAAGGCCGTCCACAAGGTTTAGGAGTGTGTCTATGGGAATGTTGGACCATTCTTCCAGAAGTGCATTTGTGGGGCCAGGCACTGATGTTGGATGAGAAGGCCTGGCTCACAGTCTCGGCTCTAATTCATCCCAAAGGTGTTCTATCGGGTTGAGGTCAGGACTCTGTGCAGGCCAGTCAAGTTCCTCCACCCCAAACTTACTCATCCATGTCTTTATGGACCTTGCTTTGTGCACTGGTGGGCAGTCATGTTGGAACAGGAAGGGGCCGTCCCCAAACTGTTCCCACAAAGTTGGGAGCATGAAATTGTCCAAAATGTCTTGGTATACTGACGCCTTAAGAGTTCCCTTCACTGGAACTAAGAGGCCAATCCCAACCCCTGAAAACCAACCCCCACACCATAATCCCCCCTCCACCAAATGATTTGGAACAGAGCAAAAAGCAAGATCTATAAAGACATGGATGAGCAAGTTTGGGGTGGAGGAACTTGACTGGCCTGCACAGAGTCCTGACCTCAACCCGATAGAACACCTTTGGGATGATTTAGAACGGAGACTGAGCCAGGCCTTCTCACCCACATCAGTGCCTGACCTCACAAACGCTCTTCTGGAAGAATGATCAAACATTCCCATAGACACACTCCTAAACCTTGTGGACGGCCTTCCCAGAAGAGTTGAAGCTGTTATAGCTGCAAAGGGTGGGCCAACTCAATATTGAACCCTACGGACTAATAGACATGTCCAATTAGTTTCAGTCTGAATACAAATTCACTGCCAACCCCCCCCCCCCCCCCCCAATCAATGCTTTTGCCCCCCTAATCTTTTTTAAGCACGTGAGGCTCTAATAGGCTTCAAAAAAGGGTGGCCTTGGGGCGCAAAGCACTGCGCCCTGAGCTCACCCAGTTGTATGACAATAGCGAATGAACATTCGCTATTGTCAAGCTGATTCTCCTCCTGGCCAATCAGGAAGCGGGTTTCCCGATTGGCCCCCCGAAAGGAGAAGCGAGCCCATTGGCCTAAAAGGAGGAGGAGGGAGGACGCGCATTGCCTCATTGATGCCGCAAGGAAGACGAAAAACGCAGTGGAAGCCGCTGCCCTTCGCCTAGAGGGAAGCGCTGCCCGTGGGGTAAGTGCAGGACTGGTATCCGAACCGACCGGGGGGGGGGGGGCTGACATTGTTTGCAGCCCCCCAAAAATATACCACCAGCCGCCACTGCTCATCAGTATGAGTGTAGACTGTGCCCGAGCACAGAACTCTCCATAGACTACGGAGCACAGAAGTAGGGATTACTATGGTCTGGTTGGCAGAGGGGGTGGTGTAAGTGTGCCTGGAAACACTTCCTTATAGCCCAGTAAAGACCAGCGGGGAGGTGGGAACATTGGGCTTGGGTATGGTTCCGTTCAACCGTGCCCAGTGTGAATGCACTGACTCCGCTCCTCAGTAAACCCAGCCGTGGTTCGGGGAGGATCTCCTTGGTAGGCAGGTCCGTGACACCAACCTTACTAATGAGCCCAAAACCTCCTCTCTCCTGGTCCTCCGAGAGTAGGAGTATGTGCCCATGCCCGATGGCATCGCTGCATCCACCTGCAGCACCACCCAGTCCGATTATACGCAGGTCTGACTATAGACATGTGCAATTCGTATCGTTCCCAATTCATTTTTCGTAAAAAATCTGCATATTCGTTAATTCGAAAGAATCCGAATTAACGAAAAATCTTTTGAAGAATTTTTCCAAAAACAAATTTTTGAAAAGAACGAAAATTTGAAAGAACGAAAATCCGAAAATTGGACAATTCAAAAGAACAAAAATACGAAAATAAGAACGTAAATTCGAAAGAACAAAAAACATTACGATAATTATAATTAAATTATTACTTTTTTTAACCATTATTATAGTTTTTATTATTATTATTATTATTATTTATTATTATTATATTTATTAATAAATAATAATAAAAACTATAATAATGGTTATATACTATTAAAATTATAGGTATTGTAATTTCCTTTCAAATTCGGCTGTTAGTGAACATAACAAATTATTAACCATTAGTATAGTTTTTTTTATTATTTATTAATAAATAATAATAATAAAAACTATAATAATAGTTATAAACTATTAAAATTAGAGGTACTGTAATTTACCGTATTTTTCCGTGTATAAGACGCCCCCATGTATAAGACGCCCCCCACTTTTCCAGCCCAAAATAAAGAAAACAACATTTTAAACAGGTAAAACAGAACACAGTTTTTGCTTGTTTTCCCCTTAAGGCCTTCTTTTTTGGCATTTTAAGGAGTTGTTCTTCCTGTTTTCTCCACTGTCTGATCATACTCTCAGGGGGGGGGGGGGGGGGGGGGGGGGGGGGGGGGGGGGGGGGGGGGGGGGGGGGGGGGGGGGGGGGGTGGGGGGGGGGGGGGGGGGGGGGGGGGGGGTCCAAACTGTCTCTCTGCAGCTCTATTCCCATGCTCTTTTGCATAGCTAACCACACTAAGTTTGAATTTGGCAGAATATGACAATCTCTTACTTTTGTTTTGTGACATCTTGGCTCTAATCGCTCCGCTCCGCTCCCTGATGCATCTGCGCAGTCTCCACAGCGAACGGATCGCATCTGCGCACTCTCCACCTCCAGATGCAGCAGGCGTCATACAGCTTGTGATTGGAGGATGCCGCTGTGACATCCTACGCACCCGCGCGGCTCTCTCCCAGGCTGACTGACGGTGTATAAGACGCTGCTCGAATTTCAGTGTAACAATTAAAGAAAAAAGCCGCGTCTTATACACGGAAAAATACGGTACTTTCAAATTTGGCTGTTAGTGAACTTAACAAATTATTACCCATTAGTATAGTTTCTTTATTATTATTATTATTTATTAATAAATAATAATAATAATAATAATAATAATAATAAAAACTATAATAACAGTTATAAACTATTAAAATTAGAGGTATTGTAATTTCCTTTCAAATTTGGCTGTTAGTGAACTTAACAAATTATTAACCATTAGTATAGTTTCTTTATTATTATTATTTATTAATAAATAATAATAACAATAAAAAACTATAATAATAGTTATAAACTATTAAAATTATAGGTATTGTAATTTCCTTTCAAATTTGGCTGTTAGTGAACTTAACCAATTATTAACCATTAGTATAGTTTCTTTATTATTATTATTTATTAATAAATAATATTAATAATAAAAACTATAATAATAGTTATAAACTATTAAAATTATAGGTATTGGAATTTCCTTTCAAATGTGGCTGTTAGTAAATGTAACAACTTATTAACCATTATTATAGTTTTTTTTTTTTTATTATTATTATTATTTATTAATAAATAATAATAATAAAAACTATAATAATAGTTATAAACTATTAAAACTAGAGGTATTGGAATTTCCTTTCAAATTTGGCTGTTAGTGAAGGTAACAAATTATTAACCATTAGTATAGTTTTTTTTTTATTATTATTATTTATTAATAAATAATAATAATAAAAACTATAATAATAGTTATAAACTATTAAAATTAGAGGTATTGGAATTTCCTTTCAAATTTGGCTGTTAGTGAATGTAACAAATTATTAACCATTTTTATAGTTTTTTTTATTATTATTATTATTATTATTATTATTATTTATTAATAAATAATAATAATAATAAAAACTATAATAATGGTTATAAACTATTAAAATGATAGGTATTGTATTTGGCTGTTAGTGAACATAACAAATTATTAACCATTAGTATCGTTTTTTTTATTATTATTTATTAATAAATAATAATAATAAAAACTATAATAATAGTTATAAACTTATAAAATTATAGGTATTGGAATTTCCTTTCAGATTTGGCAGTTAGTGAATGTAACAAATTATTAACCATTATTATAGTTTTATTATTATTTAATAATTAATAATAATAATAATAAAAACTATAATAATAAACTATTAAAATTATAGGTATAGGAGTTTCCTTTCAAATTTGGCTGCCTGTTAGTGAACGTAACAAGTACGAATTTATCCAAATTCATGAAATTTCGAAATAACGAATACCGCATCTATACGAATGGAATGTCCTGAATTCTAATTTTTCCGAATTTCCGAATTACCGAAATAACCAATATGGCATCTATACGAATGGAACGGAGGGAATTACAATTTTTCAGAATTTACTTGAAATAACGAATTTTGATCATAACGAATGATCCGTAAAACGAAAAAATAAATAAAAAAAAACAATAAAACAAAAACAAACAAAACCCAAATTTTTCCTCAGTGCACATTTCTACCTGACTTCTCTCCCATTTACAAAACATACTCTTGCTTACTCCATTTTGGACACTAGATGGCAGCATTTACTAGTTTAAATTCTTCACATTAATCGCCCCTTACAGCAGAGAAAATCATACATTCAGATAAAACGACATAATAAAATATAACGACATAACTTTATATTAGACATGTGCGGTCCGTTTCGTTCCAATTTAATATTCGGAAACGTTTTTCATTATTTGGATTTTCAAATATATCCGAATTACAATATTAACAAATTTTACTGAATTCTCCGAATAACAAAACTAATTTCAGAAATTCGAATTAAATTTTCCATTGAACTCCAGTCGAATTCTAACTGTACACATATTGCTGAAATCAAAGACTGTGTGTGTTATTGGAGTACCATTTTTAAATAATTGTTGTTTTTTTTTTTTTTTAAAGCCAAAAGTTGATTTAAAGTGGGGTGCCCCTTAAAAAAAATTTTTTTAAAAGTCAGCAGTTACAAATACTGCAGCTGCTGCCTTTTAATAATCGGACACTTACCTGTCTTACCTGTCCCAGGGTCCTGCGATGTGGGGGAACGAAGCACCGCTCGTTCTCCGCTCCGCACGGCGACATTCTTACTGTGGGCACCAGGCTGTGGCTTCACACCCGGGCACCCACTGCGCATGCGCGAGCGGCACCGCGCACCATGATACGCCGCGCAGTCATCTGGGACCTGTCACGTGTCCCAGATGACTGAGTGCGCCGAGGGGAAGTGATGTCACCAGCCCGGGCACTGAAGGTGGCAGACTACGAGGGACCCCTAGCAACAGGCATTTAGGGGTGAGTTTAAAAAAAAATCCAATTTTTTTTTTTTTTTAGGAATTTTAAGTTATTTTTTTTTTGGGGGGGGGGGGGGGAAACACCACTTTAAAGAATCGTAATCATTTGATGAGGATTTTTCTTTTGTTTGTTTACTTTACTGCATTGGAATTGAAAAAATAAGTTTATCTTGGTCTCATCAGACCACAGGACATGTTTCCAGTAATCCATGTCCTTAGTCTGCTTGTCTTCAGTAAACTGTTTGTGGACTTTCTTGTGCATCATCTTTAGAAGAGGCTTCCTTCTGGGATGACAGCCATGCAGACCAATTTGATGCAGTGTGCGGCGTATGGTCTGAGCATTGACAGGTTGACCCCCCACCCCTACAACCTCTGCAGCAATGCTGGCAGCACTCATTCGTCTATTTCCCAAAGACAACCTCTGGATATGACGCTGAGCACGTGACCTCAACACCTTTGGTCGACCATGGCGATTCCTGTTCTGAGGGGAACCTGTCCTGTTAATCCGCTGTATGGTCTTGGCCACCGTGCTGCAGCTCAGTTTCAGGGTCTTGGCAATCTTCTTATAGCCTAGGCCATCTTTATGTAGAGCAACAATTCTTTTTTTCAGATCCTTAGAGAGTTCTTTGCCATGAGGTGTCATGTTGAACTTCCAGTGACCAGTATGAGAGAGTGAGAGCGATAACACCAAATGTAACACACCTGCTCCCCGTTCACACCTGAGACCTTGTAACACTAACGAGTCACATGACACCGGGGGAGGGAAAATGGCTAATTGGGCCCAATTTGGACATTTTCACTTAGGGGTGTACTCACTTTTGTTGCCAGCGGTTTAGACATTAATGGCTGTGTGTTGAGTTATTTTGAGGGGACAGCAAATTTACACTGTTATACAAGCTGTACACTCACTACTTTACATTGTAGACAAGTGTCATTTCTTCAGTGTTGTCACATGAACAGATAGAAGAAAATATTTACAGAAATGTGAGGGGTGTACTCACTTTTGTGAGATACTGTGTGTATGTATATATATTGTAACCTGGGGGACAGGTAGCAGGTACAAAGCTCCCTGGGATGAGCTGTTTATTTAGGCACAGATACCAAATCCACTTGAGGTAGTGAAAACAGTGCTGGGTTTATTGGTTTTAAATACAAGTCCATACACAGGTGCTGCACAGTCTTCCAGAAAACATATCAAAACAGAAATAACAAAACAAAAGTCCTAGCCGTGTCTCGGCTCTAACTATACCATACACCGTCTCTAACTATCAAGCTGAGCAAGCCTACCGCTTGCCAGTTTCTGTAAAGAGTTTTTTTAAAGGGTTTTACCAACCTTTTGGCTCCTCACAAACCATCCCTGTTTGTGTGTCCCAGGCAGAGAGCAAAGGCTGTTTGCTCAGGTGAGCTTAAATTAGCCTGGAGAGGAGGACTAAGATCCGAACTGGATCTTGTATCAGAGACCTCTGAATGTGTATGAGAGGAGCCTGGGAGATGTATAAACCCCGAACAAGACTTCTCCTGGCTCTCTCTGGGACGCTCTGCTACATATCCTCCCCCCTTGTTTCAACCCCAGGGTTGGAACACCTGTGGCCCAACAGGAGTGAACACGGGACAGGGCATCTACATTCCCCATCTCCACACCTGGCCTGTGTTTTACGGTGAAGGAGTAATCCTGTAGAGCCAAAAACCACCGGTTCACCCGTCTATTAGTCTCCTTCTTTTGGGCCATCCATTTCAGGGGAGCATGGTCAGTTATTAAGTCAAACTGACGCCCTAACAAATAGTACCTGAGCGCGTCCACGGCCCACTTTATGGCTAAACATTCCTTTTCAATGACTGCATACTTTTTCTCATGGTCATTGAGCTTTCTGCTTAGGTACACGACAGGGTGTTCTTCCCCATTGTATACCTGTGATAGTACTGCCCGATACCAACATCAGACGCATCCGTCTGAACCAAAAACTCTCTGGAGAAATCGGGAGAGTACAGTACTGGCTGTGCACACAGAGCCTTCTTCAGGACCTGGAAAGACTCCTCTGCTACTGGGGACCATTTCACCATTACAGAATCTTTCCCTTTCGTAAGGTCTGTCAGAGGGGCAGCTATAGTTGCAAAATTTGGGATAAATCTTCTATAATACCCCGCAATACCAAGAAAGGCCCTGACCTGCTTCTTGTTTGCAGGGCGTGGCCATTCCTGGATGGCTGCTATTTTACTCACTTGAGGTTTTATGACACCACGGCCAATAGTATAGCCCAAATACTTGGCTTCCTCTAGACCAATGGCACATTTTTTTGGATTTGCCGTAAAACCTTCTTTGAAGAGGGAATCAAGAACAGCCTGGACACGAGGCAAGTGAGACTCCCAGTCAGTACTATGTACCACTATGTCATCTAGATAGGCTGCTGCATATCGTCGGTGGAGTTTTAGGGTCCTGTCCATGGCCCTCTGAAATGTTGCGGGGGCATTTTGCAACCCAAAAGGCATTTTTTTATATTGGAAGGAACCATCTGGGGTCACAAACGCAGTCTTCTCTTTGGCGCTACCAGTTAGGGGTATTTGCCAATACCCTTTTGTCAAGTCCAAAGTGGTAAGATAGCGAGCCTTGCCAAGTCGGTCTATAAGTTCGTCTACTCTGGGCATTGGGTATGTGTCAAACTTTGTCACCGCATTAAGCTTCCTGAAGTCGTTACAGAACCTCCACGTGCCATCCGGTTTTGGGACTAGCACGATGGGGCTAGACCAGTCACTATTGGATTCCTCAATGACATCTAGCTCCAACATTTTTTTAACTTCCTTGCTGATGTCCTTTCTCCTCGCTTCAGGAATTCGGTAAGGTTTGAGCTTGACACGTACCCCAGGTTCAGTAACAATATCATGCTGAACTGCTGAAGTCGTGCCAGGTAACTCTGAAAACTTCTCTCTATTCCTTATCAGGAATTCTCTAGTGTCCTGTTTTTGGGAATATGAGAGGGTGTCTGGAATCGTGACCTCAGGGATGAGAGGGGACTCAGTACCCGTAGGCGTTACTGGGAGAGGCCTCGCAGTTAACGCCATTCTATCCTTCCAGGGTTTTAACAGGTTTATATGGTAAACCTGTTCGGGCTTCCTTTTTCCTGGTTGATAAACCTTGTAATTGACCTCCCCAACTCTCTCAATTACTTCAAAGGGACCCTGCCACTTAGCCAGGAACTTGCTCTCAACAGTGGGAACTAACACCAGGACCCTGTCACCAGGTGAGAAAACACGGAGTTGGGCCCCCCTGTTGTATATTCTCTGTTGGGCTGCCTGGGCCTGCAGTAAGTGTTCTTTTACCACTGGCATGATTGCTGCAATCCTCTCCTGCATTTGGGCAATATGCTCAATGACACTTTTATGGGGCGTCTGTTCTCCCTCCCAAGTTTCTTTGGCTATGTCTAAGAGTCCCCGAGGGTGTCTCCCATAAAGCAACTCAAATGGGGAGTACCCCGTAGAGGACTGGGGAACCTCCCTGATGGCAAACATCAAGTATGGTATCAGGAAGTCCCAGTTTTTCCCATCCTTGTCCACAACCTTTTTTAACATGCTCTTTAACGTCTTATTGAAGCGTTCCACTAAGCCATCCGTTTGAGGATGATAAACTGAGGTTCGCAGCTGCGTCACCTTAAATAACTTGCAGAGCTCCCTAGTTATTCGCGACATAAACGGGGTGCCCTGGTCTGTAAGGATTTCTTTCGGGATGCCAACCCGACTGAACACCATAAACAGTTCTTTGGCAATGTTTTTAGCAGACGCGGCGCGTAAGGGAACTGCTTCAGGGTAGCGGGTAGCATAATCCATGATTACGAGGATATGCTGATGACCCCTGGCAGACTTGGGAAGTGGGCCCACAAGGTCCATGGCAATCCTCTCAAAGGGCACTTCAATGATAGGCAAAGGTACTAAAGGACTTCGGAAGTGGGATAGTGGGGCTGACATCTGACACACAGGACAGGATTGACAATAATTCTTAACATCTTTCTGTATCCCGGGCCAGTAAAACCTGCGCAACACCCTTTCAGTAGTTTTTTCAACCCCTAAATGGCCTCCTAGCAAGTGCCCATGGGCAAGTTCTAACACCAGCCGTCTGTATGGCTTAGGGACCACCAACTGTTCAACCACTTCATCATTCATTTTACATACACGATACAGTAAATCCTCATTGCTGCTGAAATAAGGAAAACAGGGCCTGTCCCCGGGTTCGACAGGTACACCATTAATCACTATTACATTTTCCCAGGCCCTGGAAAGGGTATGGTCTTTTCTCTGCTCAGTACCAAAATTTTCCTTATGCACATTAAGGTCATCAAACTCTAACATAGGCTCGGGGTCAGCAGACGGCTGTCCGGCTCTACTGGTAGTAGGGACTTCCTCAGGGTCCTCCAGCTCTCCTGCCATAACCGATAGAGGAAAACCCGGGGAGCCCTGAGAAGAGTCCCCTGAACCCACCTTGTCAGTAGTGGCCAGGAATTCTGGCTCTGCGACTGAGTTGGGTACTGCGACCGGGTTGGGATGATCCCACAGTTCCCAGAACTTAGGGAAGTCCCTACCAATGATGGCCTCATGCACCAAGTGGGGAACAAGTCCAACCGGATGGGTCACTGTACCTAAACCAGTTTTAAACTGAACAGTGGTTACAGGATACTCCCGGGTATTCCCATGTATACAGATCACAGCAACATTTTTAGCATGATAATTCACAGGTTCAATAATTTCAGCTGTAACCAAAGTCACTAGACTTCCAGAGTCCAGCAAGGCTGTAATAGGCTTATCATTCACAGTCATTTGGCACATTGGTTTTCTCATATTTGGCGTTGCAGTGCATGAAACCGCTGCAAACATAGACTGCCTTCTAATAGATAAATCACACTGCATTGGTTCATCTGTCAATGGACAATTTGCCGCAACATGTCCCATTTCTTGGCAACGAAAACACCTGACGTTTCCCCAGTTTGGTTTGCTGACAGGCACCGGCTTCCCTTGTTTGGGAGGCCAAGCTTCAGTCCTGGCACCAAAAATCCTCCCCCCTATTTCCTTGCCATGCTTACCACCCACTTCCCCTGGAACAGTCTTACCGGTTGCCTGGGGAGACCGTGGCTTTGGGCGGAAAGTCCGTGCGGCTGTAGGGGTGGTGACCAGGTTCTTTGCAGCAAAATACCTTTCAACAAGTTCCACCAGGTGGTTTGCCGAATTGGGGTCTCCTTGACTCACCCACTCCTGCAGGGGAATGGGTAGTGACCTCAGAAACTGGTCCATGACCACACGCTCCACTATTTGTGGCCCAGACAGGGACTCCGGCTGTAGCCATTTCCTCACCAGGTGAATTAGGTCGAACATCTGCGATCTTGGGGGCTTCTCGTCTTGGAAGGACCAGCTGTGGACCCGCTGTGCTCGAACTGCCAAAGTGACACCAAGTCGTGCCAGTATTTCCTGTTTGACCTTTTCATAGTCTGCTGCTTCTGCTGACTCCAAATCATAGTAGGCCTTCTGCGATTCCCCAGTAAGCAACGGGGCGACCAGTCCTGCCCACTGGGTTTTAGGCCAACCTTCCCTCTCAGCGGTCCGTTCAAACGTTAGCAGAAAGGCCTCTGGATCATCATCTGTAGTCATCTTGGACAAAAAGCGGGCCACATGGATGGCTGAGGGCTTGTCTCCAATATTATCAATGTTAGCAGGTGACCACTGTGCTATTGTCTCCACAACCTCAGACAAGGTTTTCCTATCTGCTTTTGCATCAGTGGCTAGCTGTTCAAACAGCCTCTGCGATTGCTCCTGTGCGATAGCATTAGCTTGCTGTTGTGCCGCATGGAGTGCAGCGTTTGTTTTCTGCTGTTCAGCGTTTGCTTGCTGTTGTGCAGCGTGGAGTGCAGCGTTTGTTTTCTGCAGTGCAGCGTTTGTTTGCTGTTGCGCAGCGTTGGATATCATCAACTGTTTTAGGATTTCCTCCATGTTTAGTCACTCTAGGTACTGGCCTTTTAAGTAGTAACTTACTACAGCTGCCCGCTGAAATCCACCATATGTAACCTGGGGGACAGGTAGCAGGTACAAAGCTCCCTGGGATGAGCTGTTTATTTAGGCACAGATACCAAATCCACTTGAGGTAGTGAAAACAGTGCTGGGTTTATTGGTTTTAAATACAAGTCCATACACAGGTGCTGCACAGTCTTCCAGAAAACATATCAAAACAGAAATAACAAAACAAAAGTCCTAGCCGTGTCTCGGCTCTAACTATACCATACACCGTCTCTAACTATCAAGCTGAGCAAGCCTACCGCTTGCCAGTTTCTGTAAAGAGTTTTTTTTAAAGGGTTTTACCAACCTTTTGGCTCCTCACAAACCATCCCTGTTTGTGTGTCCCAGGCAGAGAGCAAAGGCTGTTTGCTCAGGTGAGCTTAAATTAGCCTGGAGAGGAGGACTAAGATCCGAACTGGATCTTGTATCAGAGACCTCTGAATGTGTATGAGAGGAGCCTGGGAGATGTATAAACCCCGAACAAGACTTCTCCTGGCTCTCTCTGGGACGCTCTGCTACAATATATATATGGGTGTTGGTGTACACAGGGTATATACAGTATATATAGGAGAGATGTTGGTATACACAGGGTATATACAGTATATATAGGAGAGATGTTGGTATACACAGGGTATATACAGTATATATAGGAGAGATGTTGGTATACACAGGGTATATACAGTATATATAGGAGAGATGTTGGTATACACAGGGTATATACAGTATATATAGGAGAGATGTTGGTATACACAGGTTATATACACATATCTCCCAACTTTTTGAATGGGAATGAGGGACACTAATCAGCAAAAGTATGCAGGCATAGGACACACCTCTTGCCACGCCCCCTTAACCACATGCCGACCGCGCTATAGTCGAAAGACGTCTACAGCGCGGTCGGGTTTCCCTGAGTGGACGTCCTACGGACGTCCTCTCAGAAACTTGCTCCCGCACGCCCCCTGGGGCGCGCACTCGGGAACATCCGTGACCGCCGGGTCCCGAGGTGACCGCCGGGTCACGGATCACGGTAAACGGCCGCTGATAGCGGCCGTTTACCACGTGATCGCTCCGTCAAATGACGGAGCGATCACATGTACACAAACCGGCGTCACGTCATGACGCCGGTTCCTCCCTCCCCTCTCTGTACCGATCGGTACAGAGAAGGGAGAAGCGGAGAGGGGGGAGACGGGACCAGCGCTGTGGGCTGGATGTGTAGTGCCCACAGCGCTGGTCAATACACTGCCACCGCTGTGCAATACTCTGCCTACTCTGCCACCACTGTGCAATGCTCTGCCACCACTGTGCAACGCTCTGCCACCACTGTGCAACGCTCTGCCACCACTGTGCAACGCTCTGCCACCACTGTGCAACGCTCTGCCACCACTGTGCAAAGCTCTGCCCCCACTGTGCAACGCTCTGCAACCACTGTGCAACGCTCTGCCACCACTGTGCAACGCTCTGCCACCACTGTGCAACGCTCTGCAACCACTGTGCAACGCTCTGCAACCACTGTGCAATGCTCTGCCACCACTGTGCAATGCTCTGCAACCACTGTGCAATGCTCTGCAACCACTGTGCAATGCTCTGCCCCCACTGTGCAACGCTCCGCCACCACTGTGCAACGCTCTGCAACCACTGTGCAATGCTCTGCAACCACTGTGCAATGCTCTGCCACCACTGTGCAATGCTCTGCAACCACTGTGCAATGCTCTGCAACCACTGTGCAATGCTCTGCCCCCACTGTGCAACGCTCCGCCACCACTGTGCAACGCTCTGCAACCACTGTGCAATGCTCTGCAACCACTGTGCAATGCTCTGCCCCCACTGTGCAACGCTCCGCCACCACTGTGCAACGCTCTGCCCCCACTGTGCAACGCTCCGCCACCACTGTGCAATGCTCTGCAACCACTGTGCAATACTCTAACAATACTGTGCAACACTAATACTCTGCCAATACTCGCCAACACTCTGCCAACACTCTGCCAACACTCTGCCAACACTCGCCCAATCCCTCGCCCAACACTCGCCCAATACTCGCCCAACACTCGCCCAATACTCGCCAATACTCGCCAATACTCTGCAATAATTTTTAATAGAAAACAAAGAATTTTTTTTTTTTTTTTTTACCGAATTTTCTGTATTTTTTGATTTATAGCGCAAAAAATAAAAAACCCAGCGGTGATCAAATACCACCAAAAGAAAGCTGTATTTGTGTGAAAAAAAGGACACAAAATTAATTTGGGTACAGTGTTGCATAACGGAGTAATTGTCATTCAAAGTGTGAGAGCACCGAAAGCTGAAAATTGGTCTGGTTAGGAAGGGGGTTTAACTGCCCAGTGGGTAAGTGGTTAAAGGAGAATTGTACAAAAAAACAAGATTGGTTGAATCCACAAGTGCTTCTTTTACCACCATTATTCCTTTATATTGGCTTTTGGAATTTACAAATTCAGCAATTTAGAAATCAGATGAAAGGTTTAGCGCTGGGAAACACTTTTTGATAGATAAAAAGTGCATTTTATATACAACTATATGGATCAGACCAAAATGAGGGAAAGAGGGACAGAGGGACATTGCACCAAATCAGGGACAGTTGGGAGCTATGGATACAGTATATATAGGAGTGATGTTGCTACACAGGGTATATCAGTGGCGGCTGGTGCTCAAAATTTTTGGGGGGGCGCAAACAAACAGCCTCACTGTGCCATCAAACGCTGCCACTGTGCCCATTAAACGCTGCCACTGTGCCCATTAAACGCTGCCACTGTGCCCATCAAACGCTGCCACTGTGCCCATGAAACGCTGCCACTGTGCCATCAAACGCTGCCACTGTGCCCATCAAACGCTGCCACTGTGCCCCAAGTGCTGCCACTGTGCCCCAAGTTCTGCCACTGTGCCCCAAGTTCTGCCATTGTGCCCCAAGTTCTGCCACTGTGCCCCAAGTTCTGCCACTGTGCCCCAAGTTCTGCCATTGTGCCCCTTAAGTGCTGCCACTGTGCCCCAAGTGCTGCCACTGTGCCCCAAGTGCTGCCATTGTGCCCCAAGTTCTGCCATTGTGCCCCTTAAGTGCTGCCATTGTGCCCCAAGTTCTGCCATTGTGCCCCTTAAGTGCTGCCATTGTGCCCCTTAAGTGCTGCCATTGTGCCCCTTAAGTGCTGCCATTGTGCCCCAAGTTCTGCATTGTGCCCCTTAAGTGCTGCCATTTGTGCCCCTTAAGTGCTGCCATTGTGCCCCTTAAGTGCTGCCATTGTGCCCCAAGTTCTGCCATTGTGCCCCTTAAGTGCTGCCATTGTGCCCCAAGTTCTGCACTGTGCCCCTTAAGTGCTGCCACTGTGCCCCTAAAGTGCTGCCACTGTGCCCCTAAAGTGCTGCCACTGTGCCCTAAAGTGCTGCCACTGTGCCCCCTGCCTGCCCTCTGCACTTACCTTGTCCCGGTGTGCAGCTGGTGACGGCGTCAGGCGACGAGCGGTGTCTCCGTCGGATGTCTTCTCCCGCGCTCCTCCTGTCTTCTTCTGCTGTGATTGGACGCTAGGTGATTGGACGCCTAGCGTCCAATCACAGCGCCTGTGACTTCAGCCAATCAGGTGACAGGTAACAGACCTGGCAACCTGATTGGCTGAGAGGCGGGTCTGTGTTAGGGAAGCGATGTATTCGCTTCCCTAACACAATACTGTGTAATCAGCGAAAGCACAGCCGTGCGCCCGCTGTTACACTTAGGGAAGCCTATTAGAGCACACCGCTCTAATAGGGGCGCTTCCAGCAACACCCCCCCACTGTAATTCAGATGCCCGGCGCCCGATCAGGGGCCGGACACCTGAATAGGGGGCGGCAGCGGTGACAATAGATAGATTCATGCAATGCATGAATCTATCTATTGGTGATAGAGCAGTGCAGGAGAGAGGGGGCGGCGCTCCTGCGCCCTCTATGCACGCACCGCCACTGGGGTATATACAGTATATATTGGAGTGATGTTGGTATACACAGGGTATATACAGTATATATAGGAGTGATGTTGGTATATACAGTATATATAGGAGTGATGTTGGTATATACAGTATATATAGAGTGATGTTGGTGTATACAGGGTATATACAGTATATATAGGAGTGATGTTGGTATATACAGTATATATAGAGTGATGTTGGTGTATACAGGGTATATACAGTATATATAGAGTGATGATGGTATACACAGGGTATATACAGTATATATAGGAGAGATGTTGGTATACACAGGGTATATACAGTATATATAGGAGAGATGTTGGTATACACAGGGTATATACAGTATATATTGGAGTGATGTTGGTATACACAGGGTATATACAGTATATATAGGAGTGATGTTGGTATACACAGGGTATATACAGTATATATTGGAGTGATGTTGGTATACACAGGGTATATACAGTATATATATAGGAGTGATGTTGGTATATACAGTATATATAGGAGTGATGTTGGTATACACAGGGTATATACAGTATATATAGGAGTGATGTTGGTATATACAGTATATATAGGAGTGATGTTGGTATACACAGGGTATATACAGTATATATAGGAGAGATGTTGGTATACACAGGGTATATACAGTATATATTGGAGTGATGTTGGTATACACAGGGTATATACAGTATATATAGGAGTGATGTTGGTATATACAGTATATATAGGAGTGATGTTGTTATACACAGGGTATATACAGTATATATATAGGAGTGATGTTGGTATACACAGGGTATATACAGTATATATAGGAGTGATGTTGGTATACACAGGGTATACACAGTATATATAGAGTGATGTTGGTATATACGGTATATATAAGAGTGATGTCGGTATACACAGGGTATATACAATATATATAGGGATGAATATGGTATACACAGAGTATATACAGTGTGAACTTTGGGGACAATAGCTCCACGGGATTAAGTGCATAAACCGTCAGTTGTAAAATAAAAGACATTTATTTGAAAGAAAAATCAAAATAAGGCTTTCTTCAGCGCACAGGTAAAGTACAAAAACAAAGTCCGCTTATCTTCAGCATAACAAAAAAACAGCTTATCTTCAGCACAAAACAAAGTTAAGGAAAACACATACCGTTTTTGCAGCAGGTTCTTTTAGCAGCCTCCAGACATCCACACAGCTCAGCTAACAGGTGTAATCACCTACTCCTCCTCACACCAACCACTCTTCCCTACTTCCTGTTTTATGAGCTGTCTTCCTGGAGGCCCTTAACCCCCTGTGCGCTGAATCATTGTGGTCAGGGAGGGAGGCTCTTTTCCCACCCGAATATCTCTTCAGAGCCTCCCAAATTCCGGGTCCCAAATAACTATTATTAACTTAGAGAGGACTGCGAGTCAGTCCTCTCCTGCTCGGTTACTCCCGGAACCCCTCACCCATTTTGGGTGACCCCCTGAGCAACGCTGCGAATCCTTTTAAAGGGACCACAGCCCAAATACTGGTGATATATAGCACCCGTCCAGGACCCAACCTTGGCGTCCTGTACATATCCCCCCCCCCCCCTCTGCCTCAACGCGGAGGTGTTGGAGGCACCACTCGACATCATACAATGGACCCGGGAGAGGGCATCGGCGTTCTGATGCTGTCTCCCTGGTCTGTGCTCTACCACAAAATTGAACTCCTGGAGAGAAAGGAACCACCTTGTCACCCTGGCATTGGTGTTTTTGTTTTGTCTCATCCAGGTCAGTGGGCATGGTCGGACACTAGGCGGAACCTTCTACCTAGGAGGAAATAGCGTAAAGAGTCTAAAGCCCACTTGATGGCAAGACACTCCCGCTCCACCACCGCATAGTTTTTCTCCGCTGCCGTCAGTTTCCTACTTAGAAAAACTATGGGGTGCTCTTCCCCATTGATCACTTGAGACAGGACTGCTCCTAGCCCTTCACTTGAAGCATCTGTCTGTACTACAAAATCCTTAGAAAAATCTGGAGCCACAAGCACCGGATCCCGGCACAATGCCGTCTTAAGCTTCTGGAAAGCTTTTTCGGCATCGTCATTCCACTGTACCATCACTGACTTTCTGCCTTTGGTCAAGTCCGTCAATGGTGCAGCAATGGTGGCAAAGTTGGGGACAAACCTCCGGTAGTAGCCAACTATGCCCAAAAACGCTCTGACCTGCTTCTTGGATAGGGGGCGGGGCCAGTTCTGTATGGCTTCTACCTACTCATTTGGGGCTTCACCAGTCCTCTACCCACAATGTACCCTAGGTACTTGGCTTCCTCTACTCCAATCGCGCACTTCTCCGGATTGATGGTGAATCCTGCTCTTCTCAAGGAGTCTACGACTGCCTGAACTCGGGGAAGATGGGACTCCCAATCAGTGCTAAACATGACTATGTCATCTAGGTAAACTGAAGTATACCGTTGATGTGGACGCAAAGTTTTGTCCATGGCCCTTTGGAATGTAGCGGGGGCAGAGTGTAGACCAAATGGCATTCTTTTGTACTGGAAGTGGCCTTCCGGGGTAGAGAAAGCTGTTTCTCCCTGGCTTTCTTGGTCAGGGGAATCTGCCAATACCCTTTTGTGAGGTCTAGCGTGGTTATATACCTGGCTGGACCTAACCTCTCAATTAGCTCATCTACCCGTGGCATTGGATAAGCATCAAACTTGGAGATTTCATTAAGTTTTCTGAAGTCGTTGCAGAAGCGGAGGGTGCCGTTGGGTTTGGGTACCAACACGATTGGACTCGACCACTCGCTCTGCGACTCTTCAATGACTCCAAGCTCGAGCATTCTCTTGACCTCTTCAGACACTGCCACTCTATGAGCTTCTGGGATACGGTAAGGCCTTAACCGGATTTTTATACAGGGTTCCGTCACAATGTCATGCTCGATGACGTTGGTGAGACCGGCAACCCTGAAAACATGTCCCTATTTCTTTGCAGAAACTCTTTTGCTTGCTGGGTTTGGGGCCTAGTTAGGGTAGCAGCCACCTGCACCAGGTCGATTCCTGCATGGTCCCTGACTGTACCTCTACCACAGCGGATACCTGTTCTCTGTCTCTCCAGGGTTTCAACAGATTTACGTGATAGATCTGGTATGGTTTTCTTTTCCCTGGCTGGTGTACCTTGTAGTTCACCTCACCCACTTTTTCTATTACCTCAAACGGGCCTTGCCACCTGGCCAAGAACTTGCTCTCCACTGTGGGTATTAGGACAGCCACCCGGTCTCCTACTTGAAACTGTCTAATTTTAGCCGATCTGTTATACACCCTTCTTTGGGCATCCTGAGCCTTCTGCATGTGCTCCCTCACCAGCGGCATCACCTTAGCCACCCTCTCTCGCATTTGAGAGATATGCTCTACCACGGTCTTGTGTGGTGAGGATTCACTTTCCCATGTTTCTTTGACTAGGTCAAGCAACCCCGGGGCCTTCGTCCATACACTAACTCAAACGGTGAGAAGCCCGTGGACGCTTGTGGAACCTCCCGGATGGCAAACAAGAGGGCAGGGAGTAACATATCCCAATCCTTCCCGTCTTTCTGGACCACTCTTTTTTAACATGGACTTTAGAGTTTTATTAAACCTCTCAACTAGGCCATCGGTCTGCGGGTGATAGACGGACGTCCGCAACTGCTTGATCTGAAATAGTCTGCACAAGTCCGCCATCACCTTTGACATAAAAGGGGTGCCCTGGTCCGTAAGTATCTCCCTGGGGAATCCAGTTCGTGAAAACATTTGGAATAACTCCTTGGCAATGGCCTTAGAGGAGGCTTTCCTCAAAGGAACTGCTTCTGGATACCTGGTTGCGTAGTCTAGGATGACTAATATATATTGGTGCCCCTTGCCGACTTTACCAGGGGTCCCACGAGATCCATGGCGATCCGCTCAAACGGAACCTCAATAATCGGCAAGGGTACCAGAGGGCTTCTATAGTGTGGCCCTGGGGCAGTTAACTGGCAAATGGGACAAGATGCACAATATCTTTTAACCTCGGCCTTCACCCCTGGCCAGTAAAACCGGTCGGTTATCCTGGCCTCCGTTTTCTCTGCCCCCAAGTGTCCTCCCAGTGCGTCATTGTGGGCTAGGTCAAGCAGCATCCGCCTATATGGTTGGGGAACCAGTAACTGCTCTACAGTTTCCTCTCGGCTTTCAGCCACTCGATAAATCAAATCCCCCTTTAATGCAAAATGAGGAAACCTTTGATCTGCCCCTGGTATTTGTGGTACCCCATCAACAACAGAAACCTGCTCTCGAGCATTGACCAAGGTAGGATCCTGCAACTGGGCGGTGCCAAACGCACCCCTGGGTACGTCCAGGTCTGGATGCACTGACCTTGAGGATGTTTCCCCTTCACCCTCCTCAACTGGGAACTGCAACGGGGAGAGCTCCTCATCATCCTCCCCCAGCATAACCTGTAATGGGAAGGCTTCCCCCCCCTCAGAAGTCAACTCGGTATTGAGGCCTGAAACAGAAACATTGTCATTCAAATTAACATTCTCTGCAATATCCTTATTAGTGACAGGTATCTCTGTTTTAGAGGGGTGTGTTGTGGGGGTTTCAGACCTAGACCCCTCAGACTCCATCTCTTCCAGGCCCAGTGTCCCCAGTTCTCCTGGCAGTCCCATCTGTGCCTGGTTCCACAGTTCGAGGAATAGCGGACAGTCCCGCCCCACTATAATATCATGGATTAAACTATGTACTACCCCAACCTCCTGTGTCACTGAGGTACGTCCATAAGAAACCGTCACAGGAACCAGGGGGTACTCCCTGGTATCCCCATGGATACACACTACGCGCAGAGTTTTATTTACGGGGCCAAGTCTCCCAATCACCTTGGCATGTACCAGTGTTACCATGCTCCCGGAGTCTAGGAGGGCCCTGGCAGGAAGGTGGTTCACCCACACTTCACACTCGAACCGTCCTTCAGCCAGATCAAGATGAGTGGTACACGCTCTTTGCACATAGAAGGAGCTTCTCCGACCAGTCCCGCAATCCATCGGCTCCTCCTGAAGTGGGCATTGTGCCCGGGTATGCCCCAGGACCGACATCGCCAACACTGTAGGCCTCCCATCCTAGGGACAGGAACCAACCTTCGAGGTTCTGCAGAAGATGGTGCAGGGTTGCGGGTTCCAATGTCTAGCAGGGCTTCTCTCCTAGGTGCTGTGGCTGGTCTTGTTGCCCTTGGTGTGGGTTCCCGACGTTTGGCAGGCCCAAGCAGGTCCTCTACCCACGGTGTATCTTTCAACCAACTCAACCAGCTGGTCAGCGGTTGCAGGGTCTCCATGGCTTACCCAGCGCTGTAGGTCATCTGGCAGGGACCGCAGGTACCAGTCCATCACCACCCGTTCCACCATTTGTGGGCCTGACAGTTTTTCTGGCTGTAGCCATTTTTTAACCAGCTGTATCAGTTCATGCATTTGGGACCTGGGTGGTCGGTCAGGTTTGTACCGCCAGCGATGCACCCTCTGAGCCCGGACAGCCATGGTCACTCCTAGGCGGGCCAGGATCTCTGTCTTCAGAAGCTCATAGTTGCTGATATGTTCAGTTGGGAGGTCAAAGTAGGCCTTTTGCGGGTCACCGGTGAGAAAAGGAGAGATAATGCCGGCCCATTGGTCACGGGGCCACCCCTCTCTCTCTCCGCTATCCTCTCAAAGGTGGTGAGAAAGGCCTCTACGTCATCGCTGGGTGTCAGTTTTTTGTAAGAAATGGCTGGCTCTCACAGACACTTGGTTGCCAACGGCAACGACCGATTGTTCTCGTCCCTGAGCCAGCCGCTGCACTGCCTCCTGTAAGGCAGTCACCTGTGTTTGAGTGGACTCCTGCTGAGCAGTAAACTGGGCGGCTAGCAACCTTGTGTTTTCCTGCTGTGCAGCTATAGCCTGTGCCAGGGCCTGCTGCTGCTGAGCCATCGCTTCCTCATGGCGACGGTTTGCATCTGCTGAAGCTTGCTGCTGGGTCACGGTGGCTTGCGCCAAAGCCCTGATGACCTCCTCCATGCCTTTACCTGCTGTTTGCAGCGTCTGAGCTGACTTCACCCACGACATGCCATTTGTACACTGTCTCTTTAAATGTCAGTTTAGTTTTAAACGGTTTTTGCGGCTGCAAATGCACTTTTGCCAGCATCCAAGACACCAGTTGTGAACTTTGGGACAATAGCTCCACGGGATTAAGTGCATAAACCGTCAGTTGTAAAATAAAAGACATTTATTTGAAAGAAAATCAAAATAAGGCTTTCTTCAGCGCACAGGTAAAGTACACAAACAAAGTCCGCTTATCTTCAGCATAACAAAAAAAACAGCTTATCTTCAGCACAAAACAAAGTTAAGGAAAACACATACAGTTTTTGCAGCAGGTTCTTTTAGCAGCCTCCAGACATCCACACAGCTCAGCTAACAGGTGTAATCACCTACTCCTCCTCACACCAACCACTCTTCCCTACTTCCTGTTTTATGAGCTGTCTTCCTGGAGGCCCTTAACCCCCTGTGCGCTGAATCATTGTGGTCAGGGAGGGAGGCTCTTTTCCCACCGAATATCTCTTCAGAGCCTCCCAAATTCCGGGTCCAAAATAACTATTATTAACTTAGAGAGGACTGCGAGTCAGTCCTCTCCTGCTCGGTTACTCCCGGAACCCCTCACCCATTTTGGGTGACCCCCTGAGCAACGCTGCGAATCCTTTTAAAGGGACCACAGCCCAAATACTGGTGCTATATAGCACCCGTCCAGGACCCAACCTTGGCGTCCTGTACAACAGTATATATAGGAGTGATGTCGGTATATATAGGAGTGATGATGGTATACACAGGGTATACACAGTATATATAGGAGAGATGTTGGTATACACAGGGTATACACAGTATATATAGGAGAGATGTTGGTATACACAGTATATATAGGAGTGACGTCGGTATATATAGGAGTGATGATGGTATACACAGAGTATACACAGTATATAAAGGAGTGATGTTGGTATACACAGGGTATACACAGTATATATAGAGTGATGTCGGTATACACAGTATATATAGGAGAGATGTTGGTATACACAGGGTATACACAGTATATATAGAGTGATGTCGGTATACACAGGGTATACACAATATATATAGGAGTGATGTTGGTATATATAGGAGTGATGTTGGTATATATAGGAGTGATGATGGTATACACAGGGTATATACAGTAGATATAGGAGTGATGTCGGTATATACAGTATATATAGGACTCGGAGTGATGTCGGTATACACAGGGTATACACAGTATATATAGAGTGATGTTGGTATACACAGTGTATATACAGTAGATATAGAGTGATGTCGGTATATACAGTATATATAGAGTGATATTGGTATACACAGGGTATATACAATATATATATATAGGGATGATTATGGTATACACAGAGTATATACAGTATATATAGGAGTGATGTCGGTATACACAGTATATATAGAGTGATGTTGGTATATACAGTATATATAGAGTGATGTTGGTATACACAGGGTATATACAATATATATATATAGGGATGATTATGGTATACACAGGGTATATACAGTAGATATAGAGTGATGTCGGTATACACAATATATATATAGGAATGAAGATTCGTATTTCATTCTCTGGGTGTTTTTCCTTCTTCTGGTTGCAGCTGCTGTAGGGGGGCGGGATGAGTGAGGTCATCGTCTAGTGGGTGGGGTTCCAGAGCTGCATTGGGTGTGGAGTGGTGGGCGGAGGTTTCGGGGGCGGGGTGAGTGAGGTCACCGCGGGGTGGGCGGGGCTCCGGTGTCTGCATTGGGAGTGGGGAGGTGGGCGGAGCCTACACAGGAAGTCGCTGCGCTGGGCTCACACTGGGTCTGTATTGCGGCTCGGATCCGTCCCATTGGCCCCCCAGAGGAGCCCCCCCGCCCCCCGGTCTAGAGGGAGGAGCCCCCCAGGACACAGAGCGGAGCCCCGGTGTTCGGTTGTGGCCCCGGGGAGAGGTGAGCTGGTCCTCCTGCAGTGCGGGCTCTGGCATGTCTGCGCCTCCTGGGGGAGGGGGAGGGTCACTGCAGCCAACAAAGCAGTCTGTCCGGCCCGGGGTGAGGGAGAGACGAGGAATCCGGAACTGTCACCCCTGTGTGTGGGGGCTGGGGCCGGGAGAAGAGAAATAAGGGGCCCCTAGGGCAGGAGAGGGTCACTGAGGGGGCCCTGGGAGAGGAAAGGGTTAATATTGTGCCCCTGGGTGAGGAAAGGGTTAATATGGGGCCCCTGGGTGAGGAAAGGGTTAATATGGGGCCCCTGGGTGAGGAAAGGGTTAATATGGGGCCCCCCGGGTGAGGAAAGGGTTAGTATGGGGCCCCTGGGAGAGGAAGGGGTTAATATGGGGCCCCCGGGGAAGAAAGGATTAATATGGGGTCCCTAGGGCAGTAGAGGGTTACTGAGGGGCCCCCGGGAGAGGAAAGGGTTAATATGGGGCCCCCAAGGGGAGGAAAGGGTTAATATGGGGCCCCCAAGGGGAGGAGAGGGTTAATATCGGGCCCCCGGGAGAGGAAAGGGTTAATATGGGGTCCCTAGGGCAGGAGAGGGTTACTGAGGGGCCCCCGGGGGAGGGAAGGGTTAATTTGGGGTCCCTAGGGCAGGAGAGGGTTACTAAGCCCCCCCCCCCCCCGGGAGAGGAAAGGGTCAATATGGTGCCCCCGGGAGAGGAAAGGGTCAATATGGTGCCCCCGGGAGAGGAAAGGGTTAATATGGTGCCCCCGGGAGAGGTAAGGGTTAATATGGGGCCCCTAGCGCATGTGGCAGTGATAGTGGGGCACTTGGGGGGTAGGAAACTGTAAATTTGGGGTCCCTGGGGCAGGAGAGGGTTAATGTGAAGTCCCCAGGCATTAAAAAGGTGATAGTGGGGGTCCCCTGACCAAGAGAGTGTTAATGTGGGGCCCCTGGAGGAGGAGAGGGTTAATGTGGGGCCCTAGGGCAAGAAGGGCTTATTGAGGGGTTTCAGTGCTGGAGAGGGTTAACGTGGGGTCCCTGGGACAGGAGAGGATCAGCGAGGGGCCCCCATGGCAGATGAAGGATAATTTGGGGTCCCCAGGCTGGAGGGGGTTAATGTGGGGCTCCCATGGAGTGAGGCAGTGATAGTGGGGTCCATACAGCAGGAGAGGGTTGCTGAGGAGGCCCCTGGGACAGGAGAGGGTTGCTGAGGAGGCCCCTGGAGGAGGAGAGGGTTAGTTTAGGGTCCCCGGGCCAGAGAGGATTAATGTGGGGTCCCCATGGAGTGGGGCGGTGATAGTGGGGTTCTTATGGCAGGAGAGGGCTAATGTAAGGCACCCCCCTGGATAAGAGAGGGTTAATCCCCAGGCATGAGAAGGTGATGGTGGGGGGGTCCCCAGGCATGAGAAGGTGATGGTGGGGGGGGGTCCCCAGGCATGAGAAGGTGATGGTGGGGGGCCCCCAGGCATGGGAAGGTGATGGTGGGGGGCCCCCAGGCATGAGAAGGTGATGGTGGGGGGGTCCCCAGGCGTGAGAAGGTGACGGTGGGGGGGGTCCCCAGGCGTGAGAAGGTGACGGTGGGGGGGTCCCCAGGCGTGAGAAGGTGACGGTGGGGGGGTCCCCAGGCGTGAGAAGGTGACGGGGGGGGGGGTCCCCAGGCGTGAGAAGGTGACGGTGGGGGGGGTCCCCAGGCGTGAGAAGGTGACGGTGGGGGGGTCCCCAGGCGTGAGAAGGTGACGGTGGGGGGGTCCCCAGGCGTGAGAAGGTGACGGTGGGGGGGTCCCCAGGCGTGAGAAGGTGACGGTGGGGGGGGTCCCCAGGCGTGAGAAGGTGACGGTGGGGGGGTCCCCAGGCGTGAGAAGGTGACGGTGGGGGGGGTCCCCAGGCGTGAGAAGGTGACGGTGGGGGGGGGGGTCCCCAGGCGTGAGAAGGTGACGGTGGGGGGGGTCCCCAGGCGTCAGAAGGTGACGGTGGGGGGGTCCCCAGGCGTCAGAAGGTGACGGTGGGGGGGGGTCCCCAGGCGTGAGAAGGTGACGGTGGGGGGGGGTCCCCAGGCGTGAGAAGGTGACGGTGGGGGGGGGGGGTCCCCAGGCGTGAGAAGGTGACGGTGGGGGGGGGTCCCCAGGCGTGAGAAGGTGACGGTGGGGGGGGGTCCCCAGGCGTGAGAAGGTGACGGTGGGGGGGGGGGTCCCCAGGCGTGAGAAGGTGACGGTGGGGGGGGTCCCCAGGCGTCAGAAGGTGACGGTGGGGGGGGGTCCCCAGGCGTGAGAAGGTGACGGTGGGGGGGGTGCCCAGGCATGAGAAGGTGACGGTGGGGGGGGTGCCCAGGCAGGAGAAGGTGAAGGTGGGGGGGCCCCCAGGCAGGAGAAGGTGATGGTGGGGGGGGTTCCCTGAGAATGTTAATGTGGGGTCCCCGGGGGAGAGATGATAGTGGGGGTACTCAGGGCAGTAGAATACTAACGTGCGGGGGGGGCGCTATGAAAGATTAACCCCTGCTGGGTGCCCTTCTCTCCATTCCTGAACAGGTATTGGTGGAAGCAGCTGACAAGTGATGTGAGTGGCAGCTGGGGGCTCGGCAAGGGTTAATTCTTGTCCGCACCTGTCGGGGGGAGGAGCTAATGGACTTTATTGGGGTCTGTAGTCTCTTCCTATCGCCTTTTGTGACATTTAACCCTTCACACCCCTCCGTCTAGACGATTCCTCCGAATATCTCGTCCTGCGGGATCTTCCTCTTATCAGGGTCTCCCACCATCCTGTGGGCTGGGAGGGAAAGGGTTAATTCTGGGTGCCGCCCCCCCCCCCCCCAATTCTGGACAGTCCTCGATAATAACTCCCCTCCAAATTCACACCCACCACCCCCACTCCTCTCTGTGTACAGCTAGCCTGTTCCCACCTACAGCTGGCATGCAGAGGGTTCATGGTGACCCGGCCAGCCATGGCTCACATAAGAGGTTAATTGTGGCACCACTGTCACTGGTCATAATTGGTAGTACATGGAGAACAAATAATGCCACTGGGAGAAAATGGTGGCATGGGTGGGGCCGATGGTACAACTGTCAGTGACAGCGGGCATGTGGAGGGTTAATGGAACCAGCGCCA
>CM053028.1:22272134-22282527 GCA_028564925.1 Lithobates sylvaticus | reverse complement strand
ATTCCGAAAATCATCCGGATTATTCTCCTGGAGCTCCGCAGCAAAGGCATATGACATAATGGGTCACGATTAATAAAGCAAACCAATTTTTGGTCCAAGAAATCCTCCTCCTCCTGTTCCTGGACTGGACTTGGGTCAAAGCAATAACTCCAAGGCCAATAATAAATACACGTTATCTCCTCCGATTCCGCAGCATGGCTGGTTGACGAACAGCCGTTCAGAAACGAACTGAACAGCGCCTGATGAAAAGCGCAAAAAGAAAAGCGCAAAAAGAAAAACGCGAATCAACACTCACCAAACTTCTACTAACACAAAATTAGCAGAAGGAGCCCAATGGGTGGCGCTAAAGAGCTGAAAAACCACTTAGTATGTCTAGTACGTCACTACGTTCGTAATTGTTGGCCACCAATTGTGTGGCCGTGTGTATGCAGGACAAGTTTGGGCCAACGGCCTTTGGACAAAATTCCACGGTTTTGTTGGCCAACAATCCGATCGTGGGTATGAGGCATTAGTGTGCAAGACAAGATCCTGGCACACGCCCTTTTGACAAAATTCAGACGCTTGGCCAACAATTATACCGTGTGTATGAGGCTTTACTCTAACCTAGTAACCTAAGCGTAACATCATATTTCGCATTATGCAAAAAAATTGGGGCTAACTTTACTGTTTCATTTTTTTTTTAATTCACGAATGTGTCTTTTTTCTTAAAAAAAAATAAAAAAATGCGTTTGAAAGACCGCTGTGCAAATATCGCGTGACAGAAAATATTGTAACGATTACCATTTTATTCCCTGGGGTCTCTGCAAAAAAAAAAAAAAATATATATATATATATATATATATATATTATATATATATAAAATAAATAAATAAATATATATATATATATATATGTATATTTATATATTATATATTATATATATATATATATATATATATATATATATTTTATATATATATATATATATATATTATATATATATATATATATATATATATTGATAGCAGGTTCTCTAATTTTCCCGACGGAAAAAGTTCCTATCGGAAATTCCGATCGTCTGTAGCAATTCCGACACAAATTCCTACGCATCCTCGGAAACAATTTGACGCATGCTCGAAAGCATTGAACTTAATTTTCTCGCCTCGTCGTAGTGTTGTACGTCACTGCATTCTTGACGGCCTGAAAGTTCAGAGAACTTTGGTGTGACCGTGTGTATGCAAGCCAAGCTTGAGCGGAATTCCATCGGAAAAACCATCCAAGGTTTTTCCGACGTAAATTCCGCTCTTGTGTACGGGGCATCAGGCGTGGAAGGGTCAAGCTTGACATGTTTGGCATCAATTTACTCAATGCCACCTCATCTTTTACATTTTATCAAAAAAATTGAGTAATGTGTTGCATTTGTGTACATTTTTTTTTTTTTTTTTTTACTGGATCTGTGGGTTTGACTATTATTATTATTATTATACAGGATTTATATAGCGCCAACAGTTTACGCAGCGCTTTACAAAATAAAACAATTTGATAAACTGTTGAAGTATTATCATTTGAAAAAAAAAAAAAAACTACCACCATTTTATTCACCCGGTCCCCTTTTCAGAAAATATATATTTTTGTTGGAATTTTAATTAATCTTCAGTCCTAAAATGTACATTTTAACACTTGTGCAAAAAAAAAAAAAATTAAAAAAATGGCTCAGGCATCAAAAGGGTTAAACTAATATCTTTAAAAGCCCCCCCCCCAATGAGTGGGTTATGTGAAAAGTACGGTCGCACAATACGCCGCATTCTTCGGGAAAAATGAGAAAAGGGAAATGCGCGAGCTCTTAAGTCTTTGAGACGTTAAGTGATTTTTCTCTACATAAATCATGCGGCAATTCTCCCCTGACAGCCTCTTACAGCATCAAATTGTGGAACATTACGAGAGGAATTACCGCTACAAAATGCAAGGTAGGTTCACTTCAGAGAGAAATTCAGAAAATAGGATAATATGTGTCATTCAGAGGAGGAGAATGTCGCATTGGCTGAGGGTTTGCTACTAGAAAAAAGCAATCTGGAGACCTATAGGGGGAACTTTTAGGGCCGGTTCGCAACGGAATCGCGCAGGAACGCGTGTCGCGCTCCCGTGTGATTCTCGTGCGGTGCGATTTTGCAGCCTATTCATTCCATGGAAATTAATTGGCTGCAAATCGGAACTGAAACGCAGAAAAAAAAGAAAAACTGTATACTCAGCTTTCCGTAATTTTCCTTTCCTGGTGCATCTTCATGGCAGCATAGTGTGGGCGGAGCCACAACCCATTGTATGCTAGACATGTGCACAACAAAAAAATTTGTTTATTTTCGTTTCGTTTTTTTCGTTTCCGTTAATACGTAACGATTCGTACATTCGTAAGTCGTCGGTGTTCGTATTCGTAACGATTCGTACATTCGTAAGAGTTATTTTTCGTTGATTCGTTTTTTCGTTAGTTTAATTTTCGTTTATTCGAAATTCGGACGCATTCGTATTTATTCGTAACATTCGTAACTTTTTTTTTAGATTCGTAACTTTTTTTTTAGATTCGTAAATTATTAAAATGTAATAATAGCATACACATTACATAAAATTATGAATTATGCTCCGATTACGAATCTACGAATGTTACGAATGTTACGAATAAATACGAATGCGTCCGAATTTCGAATGAATCTAAAAAAAAAGTTACGAATCTAAAAAAAAAGTTACGAATGTACGAATTTTTTCGTTCAATCCATTCGAAGCACGTTAAGCAGCGCCATTGTAAGAGACACGGAAAATTACCAATTCAACAAAAAAAAAGTTACGAATGTACACATTTTTTGGTTCATTTTCGTTGTTCCTGTTTTCGTTTTTCCGATTTTCTTCATTCGTACATTCGTTGTTTCTAATTTGTTTTTTTTGGATTTTCGTTGTTTTTCGGATTCGTTCGATTCGAATGATTCGTTAATCGGATTCGTACGATTTCGAACGATTCGTTATTCGGATTCGAACGATTCGAACGATTCGTTCATTCGTACGAAAACGAACGAACAAAAAAAAAAAACTAAAAAAAACTAAACGAATTGCACATGTCTATTGTATGCTGCTATGATGCGCCAAGGAAAGTAGTGCATGCAGCACTTTTTAAAAAACGCACCGCACCAAGTTGCACAGTACGGCATTACTATGCGATTTGGTGCCTGCAAACACACTACATTTGAAATCTGTGTTTGGAGGTGCCGTTCATATTACATTGGCACCCGCAGCAGATCGCAAAGGCAGTGCGATACACGCACGCAGCGCGCCTTTAGCCACACTGCATTATGGTGTCAACCAGCCTTTATTAAAGAGGAACTGCAGTCTGCTCACATAATTTATTTAAAAAAAAAACATCTTTTCCATTCTGAAGCTTCCCTCCAACCACTTTGCGTATTATTTTATATATACTGCGATTCTGTACTTGCCAAATATGCTGCAGAAATCTCCCTCCACTGAGTCTGGCTGCAGCCATTTTAACTGTGGGCAGCTGAAGCTGCTGCCTGTTCACTTCCTGGATTTACACAGACACACAGAGGCACGCCTCCAGCTCTGCAGCTCTCATTGGCAACCTCTACAGCCATCAGTGGTAAATATGATCGCAAAAATGCAATACATGTGTCAATATTAGTACAGTGGAACCTCGGTTTACGATAAACGCGGTTAATAAGCATTTTGAAAGACGAGCAACTTTTCTTTTTTTAATTCTGACTCGGTTTGCGAGTGTTGTCCCGCAAGACAGCAGAATTCAAGCTAATAGGGCCTGCAGTACCGCATTTGGCCTGAGGTGCAGGGGCACCGGAGCCGCGAAGAGCCGAATGACGCCGATTACAGCTGATCGGCGCCGTTCGGCATTGCTCGGAAAGACGCGGAAATACTCCGTTTTCGAGCCTTTCCGAGGTTTGCTGAGGTCAGCCGAAGTGTTCTCGGACCTTTCTGATCGTTTCCGAGGCTCTCCGGCGCCCCCCCACCTCTGGCCGCATGCGGTATTGCATGCCATTTAAGTCAATGCGTAAAAAAATTATTTTAGTTTCCATTGACTTCAATGGGGAAACTCGCTTTGATATGCGAGTACTTTGGATTAGGAGCATTCACCTGGAATGGATTATGCTCGTAATCCGAGGTTCCACTGTACTGTTGTTGAAATGTATGTATTTTTACAATATTTTTCTCTTGTAGAATTCTTATACTCCTTTCCCCCAGAAGAAGACCTCTACTACTAATGGTCGAAACGCGTCAGACCATCATTAACATCATTTATGCAATGGTATGTTGATACTCTTTCAATAATAAAAATATTTTTTTCTAATAAATTTTGAATCATTGGCTGCAATACAAAACCCCACGGGGGAATTTTTTTTCCAATGAGCTCTGCAGCTCTCATTGGCCCTCTTATGACTCATCCTTCCCTCCCTTCCTGGCAAACTCTCATAAGAGAGAGCTGTGCATGATGTCATAAGCCTAGGCTAATAACCAGACAAGAAACAGGAAGTGGGCTGTATAAGGGATTTACTGGCAGAAAAAGGAAAATTTATTATCAATACTTACCGTAATTTTCCTTTCCTGATGGACTCCATGGCAGCCTACGTGTGGGTTAACCCCGCCTCCTCTCCAATGCTATAGGACCCCATTCCCATAAATGAACACTCACCACTCCATACTGTGTTCCGTAACTAGCCTACTCATATGACTCATGGGTGGGAACTCCGTCTGCCATGGAGTCCATCAGGAAAGGAAAATTACGGTAAGTATTGATAATAAATTTTCCTTTTTCCTGACAGACTCCATGGCAGCCTACGTGTGGGAAATAACTAGCCGGCCACACGGGTGGGTATGCTGAACAAAAAATATTTTAATTTGGCCTATCGGCCGATAGGACCTTCAAACCAAAATTTACAGAAGACAGAGCTGCTGGCTCAATACAATAATGCAACATAAACGTATTGATAGAGGCCCAAGAGGCCGCCTTGCATATGGTGTCAGGAGCCACATGTCTAGCTGCCGCCCAAGAAGCTGCCATTCCCCTGGTGGAATGCGCCGTCACCGCCTCAGGAGGAGCCAAGCCCTTAGCCCTATATGCTTGCTGTATGGTCCATACAATCCAGGATGCCAGAGTCCTGGTTGAAGCCTTGTTTCCTTTATTGCTGCCTGAATGCAGAATAAATAGATGGTCAGAACGTCTGAAAGGAGCAGTGAATTGAAGATATTCCTTTAAAGCTTCACCAACATCCAAAAGGATGAATATCAGAAGATCCCGGAGCCTTGAATGTGGGTAGGACAATTTCCTGATTCTCGTGGAACACCGAGGATACCTTTGGGTTGGAACCCAGCATGGGGACGAGGACAACCCGGTCCGGGAAAAAAGTCAAAAAAGGTTCTTTAGACCCTAAAGATCCAATTTCTGAGACTCGCTTGGCCGAAGTGATAGCCACCAGAAATGCCAACTTCGCTGAAAAGTCCTTAATAGAAAGAGGGGAAGGCCCCGCCATACTTAGACCAGTAATTGAATCGAGAACCAAGGGAAGATCCCATTTGGGGAATCTAGGCTTCCTTTGGGGCTTAAGCCTTGCTGCTCCCCGAAAGAACTGACGGATCAATGGCTGAACTGCCCATGATATGCCGGAGAAGGCTGACAAGGCCGATACCTGTACCCTGAGGGAACTTATTGATAAGGGAAGATCAAGGCCGGTTTGCAGGAAACTAAGGATGTCCTGGACTCCTGGGTGCTCAAAAGATCTCTCCGTAGAAGAACAGAATTCCACAAACTTGGACCAAATCCTTCCATAAACTTTGTTTGTGCTTGACCTTCTTGAGCTCATAAGGGTGGAAATTACTCTAGAGGCACACCCGATAGATTCTAACCTCCTCCTCTCAAGAACCAGACCGTCAGTCTCAGAAGTGCTAGGCAGGGGTGCAGAACGGCACCCTGAGAGAGAAGGTCCGGCCTGAGAGGGAGCGGAATCGGATTCCGAACACTGAGCTGGACCAAGAGAGGAAACCAAGGCCTGTTGGGCCAATAGGGAGCTATTGTTACAACGTCCACTGCTTCCCCCTGGAGTCTCTGAAGGAACCTGAGTATCACTGGAAGTGGGGGAAAGGCGTATGCCCTCCTGAACCTCCACACGTCCGTCAGAGCATCCGTCCCGAAGGCCTGGCAGCAGCGGCCTCGGGTGTAGAACTTTTCCATCTTGAAATTGCAGGGGGGAGGCGAATAGGTCCACTTTGGGATTGACCCCTAAGGACAGGATCCATTCGAACGTTTGAGCATGAAGGGACCACTCGTTGTTGTCCAACTGAGAGCGGGATAGGAAGTCCGCCTGGGAGTTCTGGACCCCTGGAACAAAGACTGCTGATATGTTCGCCAGATTCTTCTGTGCCCATGATAGAATGGGATCTACTTCTCGGAGAAGAGTAGAGCTCTGAGTGCCCCCCTGCCTTTTCACGTATGAGACCGCCGTGGTGTTGTCCATCCTTAATAATACTGAATTCCCCTTCAGGAGATGAGAAAAATGTCGGAGCGCACACCAGGCTGCTCGGAGTTCCAGTACATTCGAACCCGGAACAGGGAGACATGCATTCCACTTGCCCTGAGCCAGGCTCGATCCGCAAAGGGCTCCCCAACCGGTCCCGCTGGCATCGGTCGTAACCGTGACCCACGAGATGGGAGCGATGGAGTGACAAGACAGGAGATTCTTTCGTTGGAGCCACCAGAAGAGACTGTTCCTCATGGCCATGGATATGTGTATGTCTTGATTTTTGTCGCCTGACTTCCACTGTCTGAGAAAGCCCGACTGGAATGGACGCAACCTCCACAGGGCCCACTTGATCATAGGAGTCGTCGAGACCATTGTACCTATTATTTTGAGACACTGAGAGGCTTTCAGAAACCGGGTGTGCAAGGCCCGAGAGATCCTGTCTCGTATAACTGGAATTTTTTCCAACAGAAGAGAGATGGTTTCTTGCAGGGTGTCGAACTGAGCCCCTAGATATATTAGCCGTTGTGTTGGCTCTAAGTGACTTTTTGCCAGATTCAGGAGCCACCCGAAACCGGACAGAGTGGAAATTACTTGTTCCCGATGTACCAGTAACTGCTCTCTGCTTTGGGATAGCACCAGGAGGTCGTCTAGGTAATGGTACAGACGTATGCCTTTTATCCTGATCAGGGCCACTATGGCCAAGAGCACCTTCGAAAAAACACGGGGGGATGTCGTCAACCCGAAGGGGAGGCAAATAAGCTGCAGATGATCTTGACCGACACAAAATCTTAGAAATTTTTGAAATTCCTCTTCTATTGGGACGTGAAAATACGCGTCCTTTAGGTCGATTGAAATCATCCAATCTCCTGGCTGTATAGCCTGTTGAATCGTCGAGAGTGTTTCCATCTTGAATCTTCCGTGTTTTATAAACCTGTTTAAGTAGGTCAGGTCTATGACTGGGCGCCAAGACCCGTTCTTCTTTTGTACCAAAAAGAGCGGGGAGTAGATTCCCCGGGACCGCTCTTCCTCTGGCACTGGGACCACTGCGCCTTGAGCTTTCAACAGGTCCACATATGACAATAACACCTGCCTCTGCTCCGCCGAGTGAGGTAGAAGGGTAGACACGAATCTGTGGGGAGGAGTACTGGCAAAGGTCCATCTGTGACCTGATGAGACTGTCCGGACCACCCAGTAATCTGAGATCGAGGCCACCCAAACGTGCCGGAAGAGGGATAGACGGGCCCCCACCCGACCCGCCTGGGCGGGCGCGATCTCAGAAGGACTTAGCTGGATCACGTCCACTGGATGTCTGACCTTTAAAGGGCTTCCGAAAGGAAGACTGACCTCGGCTCCAATTCCTCCTGAAGTCCCGTCCGGGCTTGTAAGAGCGTGCGTCTCTAGAGCGATCTGGGCTGCGTCTCTTAAACTGAGGTTTCTTTTTCCCAAAGCCACGTCTGTCCTGGGGAAGGAAGCCAGACTTACCACCCGTAGCCCGCGATATGGCGTCGTCCAGCTTGTTGCCAAAAAGAGAGGACCCCTCAAAGGGGATCTTGCACCAAGCTTGCTTAGAAACCGGGTCAGCCAGCCAGGGCCGTAACCACAGGGCCCGCTTGGCCGTGACCGAGGACAACATAACGCGAGCCAAAAGGCGGATAAGATCAATGGACGCCTCCCCCAGAAAGACTGTCGCAAGCTTCAGCTCTGCTGCTGCTGAACTTTTAGCCAGCTCTTCGGACACGCCCCTGAGGAAGGAATCCACATTTTCGGTCCAAGCCTCCATGGCCTTGGACATGGCTGCTAGTGCTAAGGCCGGTTTACAGGCCATACCAGCAAGTCCATAAATCCTCTTTAGGTCCTGGTCGATCTTTCTCTCGAGACCATCCTTAAAGGACACTGAATCCTCCAATGGGAGAGTCACATGTTTGGCTAGGCGCATTAACGCTGCGTCCACAAGGGGAGCATTTTACTTCTTCCATTTTGAAGGGGTATAACCTGGCAGTTTTACTTGTCATGGAAGATTTTTTATCCACCTTACTCCACTCCTCTTCAATGACATCCTTCAGTTCTGTCAGAAGGGGGAAGTTTGGACGCTCCTTTCCCAGCTGCTTGAAGAACTTCTTCTGTTTAGCTGGCGGGATAGAAGAGTCTTCCCACTTAAGGGCCTCTTTAATTGCTTTGATAAGAGGTGAGACCATAGCGTAGTCAAAGCCCCCAATATCCTCTTCACCGATGAAATCCTCATCCGAAGATTCGTTAGAGGCCGCATAAGGCTGTGAGGTACCCGGATCCTCGCGGGCTGAACCAACCTGAGAGCCAGTAGCAATTGTGGACTGGCTCAACGTGTGCGCTGTATCCACATCTCTCAACGATTGCTGTACCACACGTTTTACGAGAGTTTCCATGCGTTGGCTTTCAGTCTCTTTTTCTCCGACCGCCCGGGCATAACATCGGTCACACAAGGACTTGCCCTCCGGGACTCGAGTCCCACATCCCCAGCAGGCTCTACGACTAGAGCGGCTATCATGGCGGTGGGAGCGGTGTCTGGAGGAGGAATGTGAACATCTCCTCTGGTGGTGAGAACCATGCGAAGAGTCTCTTCTGGATCTTGAAGATGATTGGTATTGTGGCCTGGCAAGGTCTGTATCCTGAGGATCCAACCTGGAAGGGCTGGAGACAAAAAATACAGGGGAAGGGAAATATGGCATCACAAAAAACGCAAACCATGCGGCTGTATTTCAACCCCCTTCCCTCACCTGCACATACCTAGTGCGTGAGGGCTGGCCACTTAAAGGCGGTGATTTGTCCATACTCTGGACCGAGGAACGTCACAAAACAGTCTTTTCTGGTCTGACCAAGGCTGGGGAACTGGCTGCGCTGCCTCCTACTCTCTGACAGAACCCAGAGAGACTGAAGCAGCAGCCGGTTTTTAAATTCCCCGCCCGTGACGTCACCGCTTCTTCCGATGCGCGCCTGCGCCGTGGGAAGACGGTCGTACGGCGCCTGCGCGGCCGCCGACCTGGCCGCGCCATTGCGCATGTGCGAACCAGACCTCGGTTTCGCAGTGACCAATGCGCATGCGCGGCCTGCTGAGGCGCCCGTAATGCGGAAGCGCCAAGCAAACTGGAACGCACCAGCATTCCAGCCGCCACAGGGGACAGCAATAAATGCCATAAAACATACAACAAATATAGATACAAATATTACTGCCATGGAGAAATAATCATAGACCTTGCCAGCCGTTGATGCACTCCGTTCGGTCGTCCGATGGGCATACAGAGGCGACCCCCCACACCACCATAGGGTACCATCCAGCCTCTAAGCTCTCCGCCCGCCCATGGCTGGGCTCCGAGCTGCACCGCAAAGGTATGCCAAAGATCCGAAATCCACCTGGACGCGAACAGCATGCAGGTCAGTGGAGGAGGACAAAAAAGGAACACAGTATGGAGTGGTGAGTGTTCATTTATGGGAATGGGGTCCTATAGCATTGGAGAGGAGGCGGGGTTAACCCACACGTAGGCTGCCATGGAGTCTGTCAGGAAAAAGGTTTTACTATCCAAAGTTAAAACAGCAACAAGGGTAGAAGATTTAATAGATGGAAAGGTGAAAAAAATTACTGAAGGTCCGCTTTAAGAACAAGAAACATAGTATTCATGTGTAGCACTAAGCAGGGGGGGGGGGGGGGGCTGGCAGCCTTAGGCCTGGGGGGAAAGTCCAGTCAAGTGGCCCATTGAACCACCGAATCAGCTCACCATCCATGCCCAGTTATTTTTTCAATGCAGCCTCACCAGTGCCCCTCAATGCAGCCTGATCAGTGCACATCAATGTCGCCTCATCAGTGCCCATCAATGCAGCTTCACCAGTGTCCATAAAAGCAGTCTCACCAGTGCCCA